>PVJL010003105.1:0-168858 GCA_004026885.1 Lyroderma lyra
GTGCCGATTCCCACCCCGGTGCCGATTCCCACCCCGGTGCCGATTCCCACGCCGGTGCCGATTCCCACACCTGTGCCAATACCGTTACTGTGGAGCCGAGAGGCCTGTCAGAGCCATGTCACCTTCCTCACCTGGTCCTTTGCCGCTCCTGGATTTTCCCGTTGCTTTTACTTTTCGTTCGCCTGGCCATTTACCGTTGCATTTACCGTCGCGTTGTTCATTTCTTCCCACCTGCTCTGACACCCCGGCCGCGGGTCCCCGCTGCTCACGCATGTCGGTGCTGCTGCTTGTAGAGTTCGCTGTCTCTCTGTGCCCGTCAGACCTGTTCAGTTCAGACCTGTTGCAGGGCGGTCACCCTGGAACTTCTGGTCTCACATCCGTGTTGGATGCTGTGCCCTAGAGTTTACATCTTCCTCTTCTCTTGTTTGCTCCTTTGTTGGCCCAGAGCATGTTTTTTAGTAGCTTTCTAAAAAAAGTTCTATATATTTTTTTGAGTCTTGTATGTGTGGATTCTGGAATAACAGGTTTAGAATTCAAGGTTGAAAATAACTTTTCTTCAGAAATTTAAAGGCATCTATTGATCTCATACTTCAGTATTATTAGAGATCTGATGTTATGATTTAATTTTCTAGAACGAAAACCTTCCACTCTTTAAAGGGTGGGGTGGGGATGGGGGTATAGAGGTTGCACGGTCTGTGTGCCCCTCCCCTGCCTGCTGCCTGGGGCCCCCGGAGGCTCAGCCTCCCAGCGGTTGCCCTGGTGCCAGCCAGGGACTGTGCTTCTCTGTCTTCTGTAAGGTTAGTCTCTTTCCTCCCCACAATTCCTGAACTGTCTCTTCTGCTGTGTGTCCTCGCCCGTGTCTTTATCGCTTGGAACTCAGACTTTAAAAAATTCCTTTTCCATTCCTCGACCATTTTGAACTGGTCGAGGGGAGAGAGCCGAAAACCCAAGGCAGCCAGTCCCCCACATTTAACCGATCACCAGCCTCCCCTGGAGCGGTGGTGTCCAGCGCTGTGGTCTCCCCTGGGCCTCAGTGGAAGAAGAATGTCCTGGCCCACACATAAAACACACTCACACTCACGAGGGCTGATGAGCTAGGAAAAGGTCGCCAAACACCTCATCACGTTTTGAGACTCTGTCTTGGGCCACAGTCAAAGCCTCCCTGGGCCGCAAGGTGGGCACACCTGCTGACTAAGTGGGGTGCAAGTCCTTCTCCAGGCCCGGTTTTGGTTTTGGCAGTTTTCTTGCCTTTATAGTTTTTATTTTGGGGTGGGGGGCAGGATAATTACAGGGGCATGAGGGATGTGTTCTTCTTTTCATTTTGCAGGTGATTGAGAAAGAAGCAAAAAATTTCATTGATGAATCTTTTAAGACTCTTCGATCCGCCGAAGCAGCATTTGACATGCTTTTAAAATTCAAGCACATTCGTTCGCGTGAGGCTATTAACCGACAAATGATGATGAAATTTAATGATATTCTTGCACAGTATTATAAGGAGGTAATTGAAAAATCTGTAGCTGCTGTAGCAGTAAAAATGTACTTGGCAAAATGTGAACAATTGGATCACACTGTTACCTGTCTTCCCCAGCAAAATTCAGAGAAACTCTCGAGTTTTCTCACGTAAATATGTCACATCATACAGGTAACCAGAACAAAGTGGGTTTGTTTATTTGGTGGACAAATTCACTAAGAATTGATCAAGTATAATATTACATACCTCACATTATTACAGTAATAATAGTAGTGATAGCTAACCAGGTGCGAAGATCATATGTATGTATTTTTGTATCAATTGGGAAAAGCATACCCAGTGTTTGCACATTCCAAGTACAGCGTTAGGCAAAGAGACCGAAAGATGGACAAAACACGGATCCTGCCTTCTGGGACATCAGTATGTAGGGAGAGAAGCACACACACAAAATGTTTATCTTGTGCAGAAGATGAGAATATGTGAAATCATTAGCTCACCGTAAGGTGGTATAGAATAAAGGGATGAAGTAGTCTGCTAATACGTTAGTTTTCTCTGGCGACTATCACAAGCTGCCACAAGCTTAGTGACTTACAACAGCACAGATTTGTCACCTTCCATTTGGCTCTGGGTCGGGAGTCTGCGCCTTCTCGCTGGGTTTCAGTCACGGGAGTCAGCAGGACTCCTCTCCTTCTGGAGTCTCTCAGGAGAATCCATGTCCCTGCCTTTTCTAGTTCCTAGAGGTTCGTGACCCCCTTCCATCTTCAAAGCCAGCAGTGGCCGGTCCCATCCCGGCCACTCGGACCTGTTCTCTTGCCACCTCCTTCCTGTTTTAAGGACCCGTACGATTACGTGGACCTGCCCAGACCTGTTCTGAGTCAGCTGAGTGGCCGCCTTCGTCCCATCTGCACCCTTCATTCCACTTTGTCACATGATGGAACACTTTCACGGGACCATGTTTGGGGCTGTCCTGCCGCTCCTCACTACCCAGATGAGAGTGTAGAAATGCTTCTACTAAAATGCAGGCCCACCCCATATAACCCCGAGTTCCACTTCTGGGTGTATATGCCCCGAAGAATTGAACGCAGAGTCCTGAGGAGATCCCTGCACACCCACATTCACAGCAGCAGCATTCACAACAGCCGGCAGGTGGAAACAACCCACGTGCCCATTGATGGATGAATGGATGAAAAGAATGTGGTCCATCCATACAATGGGATATTACCCACCCTTAGAGACAAGGGACATTCTGACATAGGCCACAACGTGGATGAACCGTAAGGACATCGTGTGAGGTGAAGTAAGCCAGTCACAAGAGGACAGCTACTGTGTGATTCCACTCATAGGAGGCATCTACAGAAGTCAAATTCAGAGATAGAAAGTAGAGTGGTGGGTGCCAGGGGCTGGGGGGAGGGGCGATCGTATTCAACGGGGACAGAGTCGGTTTGAGAAGATGAGAAAGTTCTGGAGACAGATGGTGCTGATGGCACAGCAGCGTGAATGTATTTAATGCCACTGAACTGCGCTCTTAAACATGGTTAAGATGGTAAATTTTGTTATATATATTTTGCCATAATTTAAAAATATTATAAGCAATTATAAAATCTCAGTGGAACCCCCCCCACACACACACACACAATTGAGGCCTGGCCACTGGTCACATCTAGAACAGATTTCATCACTCCTAGTAAGTCAGTCAAATGAAGGTACACAGTCTGTAATTATAAGGCAGTTTGGAGCATTGCACGTGTTAAACAATAGAAAAGACGACTAGAGAATATGGGGAAAAGCAGTAAATAGTCATAAAAACACTTTTCTGTACCTTAGACCGTTTCTTGACATTCCAATGCTCCTTTCTTTAAAGCTACGTATCTCCCGTTCAATCCCCCTTGCTAACGCGGTGATGGTTATCACTCACAGAATACGTTTGCTCTCTTTGCAGATCGAGATTGTTAATAAAATCTTTCTTCAGAACCTCGACAACCCGCCACTGTACAAGAATCACCCTCCGATAGCAGGCGCGATCTACTGGGAACGTTCTCTCTTCTTCCGGATTAAGCACACCATCCTCAGATTCCAGGAGGTGGCGGAGATCCTGGACAGCGATCGCGGGAGAGAAGTACGTGGCTCTGCTGGAACCGCCCCTTGTGGATTTCGGAGACTGCGCAGACTCACCTGTGTGAGAAGCAGCTCCCTTTCAGATCCAGGCTTGCAACTTAGGTCTCCCCGGGGTCCCCGATTCACACCGCCTTTTGTTGCCTTTCTCTCTGGCATCTCAATGTCTACGACACCTTCTAGGTGGCAGGCATGTGGCTTCTCCCTGAACTTGACCTTCATCCTCTCTAGAGGGTGTCCACCATCTTTCGGATAATACTCCCCTTCCCCACCTGTGGGTTTTTGTATTGCAGGGGTTGACGGGCCTTTTCTTTACAGGTCCAGAGTACGTATTTTAGGCTTTTGCGGTCATAAGGCTTCTGTTGGAACTGCTCAGCTCTGCTGTTGTCACAAGAAAGTGTCTGTAGATGACAGGAAAATGAACAGGCATGGCCATGTGGCAATAAAACTTCACTGTGGACCTTGAGATCTGAATTTTATGTAGTTTTCACATGTCACGAAGCTTGTCGATCTTTTTTTTTTTTTTTCTTTTTGGTATGTAGGTAGCTCCCTCAAACCCAGGCCACAGCATTGACAGTGCCAGCGCCGAAGCCCCAAGCCACTACACCACCAGGGAACTCCCAAGCTTGTCGATCTTTTTGATTTCCTTCTAATCCATTAAAAGTGTGCGAGCCATTCTTAGCTCATGGGCTACCAAATGCACCCCAAGGCTGAGGTCTGCTGACCCCTGCGAATCAGTCCAGGTGTCACGCTGGACCACCTCAAACAGACCCTCCCGAATTTGTGAAAACTTTGCTGCTGCTTTTTGCAAAATATGTGAACAGATAAATTTTTTTTTTTTTTTTTTTTTTTTTTTTTTTTTTTTTTTTTTTTTTTTTTTTTTTTGAGGAGAGAGAGAGGGAGAAATGTTATTTCCAAGGACAAAGTGCTAACTTCTTAAATTCCTTAACAGGTAAAACAGAGGTACTTGGAAGTGGGCAGGATGATGAAGGACTACGAAGACAGGAAGTATGAGCAGTGGAGAGACGCGACGGAGCAGGCGCTGCCGACTCTCATGAAGAAGAGTCTGCTTTCCAAGGTGCCTGTTTCCAGACCGTAGTCCCCGGTTATGGTGGCCACATGAGGTGATAGCACCGTGGGGTTTGATGTGTTGACACCCACGAAGGTGATAGGTGTCTTCAAAATCAAAGGCAAAGAAGGCCAGAGGTTGCCTGGGAGATGAGGAGAGCCAGAAGGGAAGGGGGTGGGGACAACATCACGTCAATAAACACAGCATCATCTGACAACCCTCCCTGGGCAAATGGCTTAACTCTGAGCCTCAGTTTCCCCATTTGTAGAAATAAGTTGGATCAGGCGACATGAACACACGCAGTTTAGCTGAACCATATAGGAAACAGCTGGCCATTGACCATTTTTAACCTGCAGACAAAGGCCATGTCATGTGATTCATCCTTCTCTTTGGCTCTGGGCCTGGCACATAGCAAATGCCCAATAAACACAGTCTAGCTGCAAGAGAGGAAGGACTTGGGCCTGGCGGTTTTGGTCTTTGGTCTCTAAAATTTCAAAGTAGGGACCAAAGTGAGTGACAGGGGCTAGAAGGAGGCTATCAGAAGGGGCAGCTGCTCCCCATCTCCAGCCTGCCCTTGCCACACATCATCAGCTTGTCCATGTTTGCAAGGGGAGCCAGCATTGTGGATTTTGACCTTCAGGTGTCCAGTTTCCAAAGGTGGGTGATTAAATGGAATCCTTTAAAAACTCTGTTCACCAAACAAAATGTGTATTCTGGCTAGGTCCAGCCAGCTCCATAGTCTGTCAGGGCATGCAGGACACTACGCTGATCTTCTCCAAGTTCACGTGCAACTTGGGTAGTAATGTATGGCTCCGACTGCTTCTTGGCCGCCCTCCCCACGCCAATGGGAAACATCCTTTCACAGATTTCTGCCGTCACCGATGCTGCTGCTGGGACCTCAGGCTTTGAGAAGGGTACCGTCTTTGCAATCAATTTCTCGCCTGCTCTCAGGGAGATTATTAACGAAACAAAGTACTTGGAACAGCTGGGCTTTCCTATCCCCGAATTAGCGAGGAACGTCGCTCTGCAGGAGGACAAGTTTCTTAGGTAAAAAGCTTCCACTCAGGGGGTTTCCTGGCAGTGTAGTGGCTGGACTTCAGCGCTCCCACCACTGCAGCCTGGGCTCAATCCCCGCTCAGGGAACCGAAAAAAAAAAAAAAAAAAAGGTGGCTTCTCCTAAATCAGCAGCAAACTGTTTGGTCTTTAGCTGTTTGTACCCTCTTAAAAATGATTGAGAACCCCATCCCATCCCAGAGACTTCATTTTTGTGGGTTTTATAACTATAAGTATTAACCACATTGGGAATTAAAATGAAGAAATGTTTAAAACATATATTTACTTTTAAAATAATCAAGAATGAACCTATTCTGTGTTAACATAAGTAACATTTTTAACGGGAGGTAACCAGTATTCTCCAGAAAAAGAAAATGGGTGGGAAGAGTGGCCTTGATGTGTGTTTCTGCAAATCTCTTGACCCCCACTTTAGGCTGGGTCACGGGCTCCGTGACCTGCCTGTGAGGTCCTTAAGCTTTGGACAAGCCCTGCTCTGTCTCCTCACGTCCCTGTCTTTCCCCGCCTGCGCAGGTACACGGAGGGAATACAGCGGATGCTGGACCATTACCACGTGCTCGTGGGCACGTTGAATGAGGCAGAGTCCCTGCTGCTTGACGATCATTCTCAGGAACTACTTCGAGTGTTTAGGTCTGGATATAAGAGGTTAAATTGGAACTCACTAGGTAAGGTATGCCGCCGACCGGGCTGCGGACGCGCTTCTGTGAGACCGCCCTAGTGGCTGTGGCTAACGAGGGGGTCGTGTGCGTCACTAAAGTACGCTCTGTGGACCTCAGGGTTATTAGTCTCAGGGCTTTCATTGGGGGTGAAGGTAAGAAGGGATGCCAGTGTGTCACTCTGGTGACCCAAAGCTTTCTCCTTTAAGAATAAAGAGCGTTACTTTTTTCTTGTCCCTAAAATTAAAATCTTAATTTGGAAATACAGATTCACATGCAGTTGTAAGAATTAATGCAGGGAGCTCCTGCCTACCCTTCACCCAGTCTCCCAACACTGACTTCCTATAAATCACAACCCTGACACTGACTTTGATGCAGTCAAGACACAGAATATTCCACCCCCACACCCCACAGTGACACCTGTGTCAGCCCCTAAACTCATACCCGCTCCCTCCCACCCCCATCCTCTCCTTAACCCCGGGCCACCTCTCATCTGGTCCCCATTTCTAGAACTAGAACTTGGTCATTTCAAGGGTGTTATATAGCATATAACCTTTTGGGGTTGTCTTTTGTCACCATAATTCTCTGGAGGTTTATCCAGGTGCTTGTTACCGGGCTGTGGAGAAAAACGCCCCGTCTACTGCCCTGGTGGGCGTGAGGGGGCGGGCTGTTGGGTGCCTCATCCCTGCATTGTGGGTGGAAGCCTGGCTCCCGGCCCCCCAACCCCCGACGAGCTGGCCCTTACACACATGGGTTGGGTGAGGCCACAGTTTCTCTGTGGTGTTTGGAGCACAGCCATGGTTGTCTAAAACTGTGTGTGTTCTCAGATGCCCCTTTCCCGGTCCTTCAGCTAGAGAGAGCATGCCTGTCCCGGGACTTGGGCCATTCTTTTGTTGGTTGGTTTGTATGTGTGTCCGTGCCATTGGCATTGATCAGTCACCAGCATCCTCAGCTCCAGCTCCGGTCCAGCATCTATAAGGGAAAAACTGACTGTCCTTACGTGGGTCCCCCACTCCCCGCCTCTCAGCCGTGTGGCTGCTTTGTCGATGGCATGCAGGGTCCTAACTCAGCAGGAGGAACGGTGAAGGGCACATCTACTGCTCCCTGCTGCAGCGGGGCGTCCCCTTTTACTTCTGAAACCAACAAGGCGTTCGGTTCTCGTTCTTCTTTCTCTTTTCCTTCTCTTGCTCCTAATCTCCCCTCCTTCCTTCGTCACTTTGTTTCCTTCTCGTCTTCCCTCTTCTTTTGTATGAAGAACGCGTGTGTGTGGTCTGTGGGCTCCAGAGCTCGCCCCTTGGGTTGAGCGTCTGGCTCTGCCTCCCGGAGGCTCAGTGGCCTCAGCTCTAGAATGGGCGTAATCTTAGGGCCCAGGTCACAGGGCTGTTGTCAGGAATTGACGTGGGGCCTAAGCGTGTTCCATCACCCGACTGACCATATGGGCTTCACCCAGGGTCACCGTGCCTGTTACTTACATTTCTAAGCCACAGGCCAGAGAGTGTGGGCAGTGGAGGGTAGGATGGAGGGTCCAGGTTGCCATGGCAATGAGAAGACAAGCGGACCTCTTGTCCTCTCCCCACATTGTCTTAGATACTCTTACGCTAAAATTTGAACAGAAGGAATGTATCGCTTGGTTGATTCTAAGCACAGGGCCCCTTGTCCCAGTCCCCGGGGTGCTGACTGGATCTTTGTCACCTCAAAGACCCAAGGGGAAGGAATGCCCACCGCCCTGCCTGTGAAGGGATGGAGGCCGCTATTAACATTACCAATGTTAGTGGGTGAGGTCTGGAAAGAAAGGGGAGGAGGCCAAAGGTCTTTCTTCTTTTCCTTCTCTTTTTCTCCAAAGGTATTGCTGACTACATAACTCGGTGCAAACAGGCCATTGGGAAATTTGAGTCCCTTGTCCACCAGATTCATAAGAATGCAGATGACATTGCTTCTAGGCTGACATTAATAGAGTCCATAAATCTCTTTAAATATCCAGCACCTAAAAGTGAGGATGAGCTCCCAGGTAGGCCTGAGTTCTTGTTTTCTTTGATTATGGAAAGAATGGAAAAACCTCTTGGTCGTGATTGCATGTCTCCGCACACGCGCACGCACGCATGCACGCACACATGCTGTATTTGTGTCGTGAATGGAATGAAACCATTCTCAATCCTCTTATTCATTCACCTGAAGATCTTATGGGTAATTCTTATGGGCTCACATGTACCTGTTGAACCCAGATAGTCTAAATAGTCTTAAACTAGTCAACAAGCAACTCAAGGAAAGCACGGTTGCCCAAAGATACGAAAGCCACCTTTTGCATGTGGCATATTTTAGTGTGCATAGTGGTCGTTTCCATGCTGTCACTTCCTTTTGCTTAGGGTGCAGCTTGTCTTTTGCTTTGGGTCAAGGTTAGAGGCTGCTTTTGTATTTGCAAGATATATAGCTAATGTTTGGGTTGCCCTTTCAGGACTGCCCTTCCCTGTGTTCATGCACAGCCATGACAGGTGTCTTCCTCTGCAGGCGTGAAGGAATTCTTTGAGCACATTGATCGAGAGAGGGCCAAAGACGTGGACCACATGGTCCGGTGGTATCTTGCCATTGGGCCTCTGCTGACCAAAGTCGAGGGTCTGGTTGTCCACACCAACACAGGCAAGGCCCCCAAGCTGGCCCCCTACTACAAATATTGGGAAAAGAAAATTTATGAGGTCCTGACAAAGCTCATCATGAAGTACGTTAATGTCATTACAGTTTTTTGTTTTATATTGTTTTTTCATATGTGGGTAGCTCCCTGGCTGGGAATCAAACCTAGGCCGCAGCATTGACAGCGCCGAAGCCTTAGCCACTGCACCACCAGGGACCTCCCCCATTACAGTTTTTAAAGACTGTGTGCATAGATGGGCACGGCTTACATGTGATAGGTAAGGGGTGTTGCCAGGCGCACAATGAACATCAGTTGGGGACTAAGTCTGCTTTCTGGCTGCAGGGGCTCCCCAGATGGAAGGGGGACGTTCCATTATGCTCATGTACTGTTAGCCCCTCAACATGCAGAAAAGGAAGTTGTCCATCTCGCTACTTCAGATGTCTGAAAGACGGACACGTGTCTGTGTTCAGCTGGCAACGGGGAACTGCCGTCGCTCTGTACTTATCAGAGTCCCAGTTGACTCTCTTGCCCATGGGAGAGTGGCTGACGGGAAGGCCATGGGACCCAGCCATGCTTCCCAAGGGTCTGCAGTAACCCCCCGGCTAGAATGGGTGTTGGGTGGATGGTGAATGCCCGTGGTGCACGCCCGCCTCGCACTCGGCGGAGAGCTGAGTGCCAGGACTGCCCCCGGCGGCTGAGGGGCATCGGGAAACCAGCCTTGACGTCCCCCCTCACCGGGGAGACAGAGATGCGGGATGCAGACACAGCCCAGACGATGGCGGTGAAAGAGCCATGTTCCAGAGGGGAGTGGGGGGGCATTTGTGGTCAGATGGTCAGGAAGGGCCACGGACAGGCCGCAGTTTAGCTGAGCACTGCGGCCAGCGAGCTGAAGCGGGTGGGGCTTTTTGGGGCCTGCGCCGGGGTCCAGGGTCGGGCAGCTTTTGGAAGTCGTCATTGTTATTCAAGCGTGTCCTAACTAATAGATGTTAACTTTCCCAAGGCAGAAACGAGCTATTTGTAAAAATTAGGCCCAAACCCAGAGGGTATGCAATACAACTCACCCCACACTGTTCATTACACCCTGGGGTGTGGGCCTTCTAAGCCTGTGACCGTGATGCTGGTCTCGTCGTTGTCACCGGCCGTTGGGTGTATTTCACTCTAGTGAGTACTAAGTGTTTTATTAACCCCTCTTAGGAATTTGCAGTCCTTTAACATTTTAATCCTGGGGAATGTCCCTCTGTTCCAAACGGAAACCATTTTGACCGCACCCGAGATCATCCTTCATCCCACCACCACCGAGATCAACAAAATGTGTGTCCAGTGCGTCCGAAACTGCGTGGAGGTCACCAAGGTAGGGCGCGAGTGTGCGTCGTTTGGCCGGTGGCTTCCTGTCCCCGGGGGCTGGGCCCACCGGCTGCTGACAGCAAGGCGGTCAGGACCCGGGCTCCACTCTCTTCTTGGGCCACACTGCTGTGGCCTCTTCCTGGCTCGTCCCCTGCAGACCTCTGTGTTTGGGCGCCCCAAGGCTCAGCCCCGGTGCCCCTTTCTGCTGTCTTCTCTCGGCACAGTCGTGGCCTGTCCCAGGGCTTTAGGTCCACCCTGTGGAGATGCCGTCCCATTCCCCAGCCCACCTTGTCACTCACCACACCTTTCCAGTCAGTTGCCTACTTGATGTGTCTCCTGGGACCTTGGACTTGGCATGTCCAAGGGGGAATTCTTGCAACCTGGTCCTGCCCTGGCCTCCCTCCTTCGGTAAATGGCACCAACTCAACCCAGCTGCTTGTGCCCCAAACCCAGGCGCCCTCCTTGGTTCCTCAGTTTCTCTCATCCACCCAGGTGCGGCACGTCCCTGAGCCTGGTCGCCCCCCTGCCCAAGCGCACCTCCCGTCTGTCCCCTTCCCTCTTTTCCCACATGACCAGTCTGTCCTAGGGACACAGAACAATTTCCTAGGGGTGAGTAAACAGGAAAAACTCTGAATCATTTTGAGAATCACAACATTTCCCACAACTTAATTTTCCCCTCACCAGCAGATGGATCTGAGGCTTTGGGTGAAGCCTGTGTTGTTTTACCCTCATAGATGCTTTCTTTCAAATAAAAAGAGTTTTTCCCCTATCCTCTTGGAAAGTGATGGAAATGGACCTCAGCTCATTAACAAAAACAAGCATTCACCACCCGGTGATCGGGTATGGCTTCACTGCAACAACTCTCTGAGCGTCAGGATTCATATTTCATGACTGAAGTTATTTACTAAGTTAGCTTTTCTTTGTTTGTTTGTTTGTTTTGTTTTGTTTTATCACAAGCCACTCCAAATCTTGGTGCCTTAAAATGGTAACTGTTTCTGTAGCTCCCGGCTCTGCAGGCTGAGTTCTGCTGAGCGGTTCTTAGGTCTCGGCTGTGCTCACTCCCGTGTCTGACGATTGTGTGGAGCCCCTGGCGGTGGCTTGTCGCCACCTCGCAGCCTTGCTCGGTTTCGGGCATCTGGTAACCGGTTGCGGGGCTTTGGGAACACGGAAGCAGAAGCTGCACAGCTACGCGAGCCCTGGGCTCAGAACCTGCAGAACACCACTCCTGCCCCTTCTCTGGGTCAAGCCAAGTCACGGGCTAGCCCGGGACTGGAAAGCAGACTCATGGGTTGGTGGGAGGAACAAAGAATGGTGGTCACCTTTGCAACTGAGCACAATTTATTAACAAGAAAGTGATTTCCATCACTAGTAGGACTTAGGACTGAATGCTAGTGGATAGGCAGGAAACCACCTCAGTCCTAAACAACAGTCTTTCCCCCAATTCTTGTTTTGCTAGAATTTTGTTCGATGGATGAACTGCAGCTGCATAGAGTGCCCCCCTCAGAAGGGGGAAGAGGAAGAAGTTGTTATAATAAGCTTTTACAACGACATTTCCATGAACCCTCAGATCATTGAACAAGCTGTTATGATCCCCCAAAGTGTCCACAGGCTTCTGGTCAATCTTATGAAGTACCTACAGAAATGGAAGAGGTACCGACCCCTTTGGAAACTGGATAAAGCCATTGTGATGGAGAAGTTTGCTGCCAAGAAACCTCCTTGCGTAGCGTATGATGAAAAGTTGCAGTTCTACTCCAAGATCGCCTCTGAGGTCACACGTTACCCGTTAATTAAGGACGAGCACTGCATCAGGCTTCAGCTAGGGCCCCTGGCCAGCACAGTGCAGGAGAGCGCCAAGTCCTGGGTCGTCTCGCTTGGAAAACTTCTCAACGAGTCGGCGAAGGAGGAGCTCTATCATCTCTGCGAAGAGATGGAGGTCGTGGGTCATGGGGTTTAATGGAAACTACTTTTCACAAAAGTCAGGTCTTCATTCAATACTGTTTCCCCCCTCTAAGTTCATTTAGTGTCTTTCAAACTTTCTTTTGTAGAACCTGGCCAAAAACCTGAGGAGGAGCCCCAGTACCCTTGACGATCTCAAGTTTGTCCTTGCAACAATTGCAGACATTAAAAGTAAATCTTTAGTCATGGAACTGAGATACAGGGATGTCCAGGAGAGGTACCGCACCATGGCGATGTACCATCTCTACGTAAGTGGGCTGCTCTCTTCAGCATTTTGCAGTTGGGTTGCATGCTAAGACCCTTTTCAGAATTCCTTCTCAAATATACTGCCATAGATTTGTTTATGACTTCAAGTAATAAAATTTAAATATAAAGCATCCCACAGTCAATTAGAATGACGAAAATTTAAAGAGTCTTTTTTTGGTCTTGCATGGCTCAGATAGTGTTTTTCCTAGATTTGTCTGTGACAGTGCACCGTTATGGGGCCCCGCCTCCCTCCCTCTTCCTTTTTTTTTTTTTTTTTTTTTTTTTTTTTTTTTTTTTTTTTTTTTTTTTTTTTTTTTTTTTTTTTTTTTTTTTTTTTTTTTTTGTGTTGCTTTCTTTTTCTTTCGTTTGCTTATTTATTTATTTAAACAAGTAAAGGACAGTTGCAAAAAGGATGAGAGAAAGAGAGAGAGAAGATGAGAACAGGGATTGGTGGAAGATAATAATCCAGTTGTCTGTCTTTATTTAAGTGAGTTTCAAGGACCTTTAGAAGGCTATGACTGAGTTTGAGGGGGTCTGGGACCTCCCTGAAATTGTATGCAAAATTTTGCCTGCTGTGCGTCTCTCTCTCTTTCCCACACAGAGAATCAACTAGAAAAACAAACTGGAAGGGAGAGACAAGTGGCTTTTGTTTATAAGTCTGTGTTTGCATAAAGTTTGTATTTCAGCATTTACATTGCTTGACTGCTTTGAGCAGTAGCTGCCTGGAGCTGAAAACTAGAGATCTTCTCATCAGAAACATGAACAGTATACAAAATTGGTATTTTTTATACTTAAAATAAAAATTCTGAATTTTGTCTTTTGTTTCCTTTGCCCTATTAAGTAAAATTAATTTAAACTTTGGTCTTAAAACTTTGTTGGAGTTCCCTGGTGGTGTAGTGGCTTAAGGCTTCAGTGCTGTCAGCGCTGCGGCCTGGGTTCGATTCCCAGCCAGGGAACTACCCACATACCAAAAAGCAAACAACAACAACAACAAACAAAAAACTTTGTTATGGTGTACATATATTGTTCTCCTGTGACTATTGGTTTCAGTCTAGTCATTTTGCATCCTCACATGCCTGTTACTTATTATTATTATTTTTTTTTGGTGGTTCCCTGACTGGGAATCGAACCCAGGCCACGGCATTGAGGGCACCGAAGCCTTAGCCACTGCACCACCAGGGAACCCCAGATGCCTGTTATTTCTGACCACGTTCTGGACATTGCACTGTATGACAAAGCATAGAGAGAATTGGAGGCTCTGGATGGTGTTATATTTTTAGAGGAGATTTGTATTTGCTTCTGACAGACAACATAGCTCGTTGAATTAGCAAACCAGGGTAACCTTATTTTAATCAGAAATTAAGTTGATTTGGAGTTGGGTTTTAGTTTCCAAAGGGCTTGTCACTCAGTTATCTATCTCTCTGTCTCTATCTGTGTTAGCTACTTATTTTTAAAAAGGATTTTATCCTGATTTTATTTTAATTATAAAAATATAATTTTATATGTAAATTCAACCAGATTTTTTTGTTGGTTCAAGTTACTTAGCCTGCTATTACCATCAACAGAAGTCCCTGGGAAGTAGTTTTGACCAGAAATTTCAGTTCTAAACTGCTGACCATTAATTGTTCCGGTGTTTTTTTTTTTCATTAGCCTTCTGATGCAGAGAAAGAGCTGGTGGACAAGATTGAGAGCATGTGGTCCGATCTGTTCAGTGATTCTGTGGCTGTGGAACACTCTCTTGGGAGCATAAAGAAGACTTTCACAGAGGTACCTTTTAAATTTTTACTTACTGACTAAAGATACTGAAAAATAACCACTGGATCAAATGAACACCACCCTGCTTTTCTCAGATTACTCGAGCTGAAATACTACACTATAGGCAGGAGATAGAGGAGTTCGCAAAACGTTTTTACCTCGAAGGCCCTGGTTCTGTTGGCGAAGATCTGGACCGTGGTAAGATTCACGCCAGTCTTACTGAGGCATTTGAGTATGTTTCACTTGAGAATTTTGTGGGGAGATGGGATAGAACGGTGGCCCTCAACCTTACCTGAACACTGAGTTCACCTGGGGAGTCTCAAAACACCACTGATGCCTGGGGCCCAGGTCCCAATGGTCTGATTGCCTTGCTCTGGAAGGTGGTCTGGACATCAAGATGTGTAAAAGCTCCTGTGGGGACCCTAATGTGCACCCCAGGCTGAGAGCACTGTGAGGGGAACACAAGGGACACGGCCTTGTCTAACGGGGGGAGGTGGCAGGTGTAACTGGCTCTCCAGTCTTAGTCAGAATCACGGTGACATCAAGACCCGCAACTCCAAATTTGTCCCCACGGCTTCTGTGGGGGAAGCGACCCTTTACATGCCACGTTCTTGAGTTCCTCTTTAATTGTGCACACCTCCGAATTTTGTGTAGTTCTTTATCTATTCGTCGTTGTCTTCACTAGGAATAGACCTCTTAGCCACCTTTGAAAGAGAGCTGATGAGACATGAGCGGAGCCGCCAGGAGCTGGCTAATGCTGAGAAGCTCTTCGACCTTCCGATTACAGTGTACCCAGAGCTGCTCCAAGTGCAGAAGGAGATGAGCGGCCTCAAGATGGTCTACGAGCTCTACGGAGGGCTGAAGGTCAGGTCCCCGCGGTGCAGGCTCCCGGAGGCAGGGCGGGACCGCTCGGGCCCAGGGGACTTGGGCACCTGGATGCCACCGTGGTCCAGTGCTGGGGGCAGAGCTCAGAGACACTCTCAGTTTGGCTCTTGGGACCAGGGAGTGACTGCTAGTGGGGACGGGGTTTCCGTGTGGGATGATGAGAAAGTTCTGGAACTAGACAGTGGTAATGGTTGTCTAACATTGTGAATGTGCTCGATGCCACTCAGCTGTGCACTTAAAAGTGCTTCCGATGATAAATGTGATGTCGGGGAGAGCACAGCAGTAACGGGAAGGAAGACGTGGCTTTGGGCTCCACGCCTGCTCAGAGACAGCACTGTCTCGGCGGGGGCTCCAAAAAGCTGGGGTTTCCCGTCTGCTGCAGAGCTGTGGAGTCGTTCCCTCCCTCGTGCATCCGAGGTTGCGGTGGGTGGAGGGGTGACAGGATTTGGAAGGAAGTCAGCATGGCCAAGGTCAAGCTACCTCCGCGTTTCCAAGGGGCTCCCGCTGACGGGGCTTTCTCGCCCTTTCCAGCTTGCGAAGGAGGAGTGGTCCCAGACGCTCTGGATCAACCTGAACGTGCAGTTCCTGCAGGAGGGGATCGAAGGTTTCCTCAGGGCCCTCAGGAGGCTGCCGCGGTCGGTCCGGAACCTGGCCGTGGCCCGCCTCTTGGAAGGAAATATGAAAGCGTTCAAAGACTCGCTTCCTCTGCTTCTTGACCTGAAGCACGAGGCGCTCAGGGACAGGTTCGTTTAGTCCTCCGTCAGCCGTCGTGACCGTCGTGAAAGCGTGGGAGGAGCTTGGACTTTACACTTGGCTTTTGCTCAGACCCGATGACCAGGAACAGGGTGTCAGCAGCGACAGGGGGCTCGGAATGCGCACGTTGTATTTCTCCCATGTTGTTTCTGTGTAAACTTCCTATAAAATCATCAGCCACCAGGATCCTCCCTTTTCTTTGTATTTTAAACAAACCCTATCAGGTGTGAAGTGTCACTTGCAGCCGCTGAATTCATCGGAAGGTTTGTGAACAGCAGCAGGAGGTCTAGATCGGTGCCGTCCAAGTAGAAGCATGCAAGCCATGTGCACCGTTTAAAATTCTCCAGCAGCTGCGCTGGCGAAGTGAAACGGGTGACATACGTTTCGATAGGACGTTTTAGTCACCGGCCACCCCTGTAGCTAGCCCGCTGCCTGGCACAGCATTAGCGCTTAACATACTAAGTTTCTGTCAGATACGTGAGGCTCTGGGAGCCACACCAGGGTCTCAGGCCTGCTGAACAGTCCAACAGAGGTTGAGGTCACGGGTCTAGAGACTGTGGCAAAAGCAGTGTCCAAAAAATGAGGAGTTTATTTTCTCAGATGGCCCCGACACTCGCCATCTAGGAGAATTTCTTGCTAGATGTTGCTTCCTGGGTTTAATTCCGGCAGCCAGTGGGATTTTGGGAAACTCGGTCGGTGTGGTTCCAGTGACGTCCTCCTATTTCAGAATTCCATGACAAGAAGTATTTGTAACGGGACTGTCCTGCAAGTTCAGGGGGAATAATGAAATCCACCACTAAATTCCACCTGTGTGGAGATTTTAATGTTGATGCCCTTGCAGGCACTGGAAAGAGCTCATGGAGAAAACAGGCGTGTTTTTTGAGATGACTGAGACGTTCACCTTGGACAACATGTTTGCTATGGAGCTTCACAAACACACGGACGTCCTCAATGAGATCGTCACCGCGGCCATCAAGGAGATCGCCATCGAAAAGGTAGGACGACGGTTTCGGTTGTAAAACAGTCTAGAGCAGAAAAGAGAATTGTTTTTCATTGACAGGAAACGTACCTGTTGTGTTTGAGTAATAAAGAACTATTTGTTCTAGAAATAGAAATTGAGGCTCAGTTAAATTTTGCATTGTCTTTATAGTGTTGTTTTTTATTTACAAGGGCTGTCTGGAGAAAACCCAGCCCTAACTCCCTCTATTTTTCATGTTACATGGCTGGATACTTTCTGCACAGCCCTTGTATGTATTAAAGAAATAATGAACGTTTGTGATAGATAACTGACAAAATAAATCACTCATAATTTCACCACCCGAAGATACTTATTATTAACATTTTAGTGTATATCCTTTAATACTTGAGAACGCACACACAAATGTGTACACATACATATATACTCACAAACATGTATAAATGTGCGCGTGCACACATGTACATGCCTGTGCCCACACACAGAAGCACATATGCACATGCACACACAAACACTCATACACACAATACACACATACACATACACAAGTATTTATACAGGTGCTTTGTGAGAGTGTGATCATAAGTAGCCCTATCATTTTGTAATTCAGTTTTCTTACTTAACAGTAGAGGAAACAGGGGCAGGGGGTCCCGAGTGTGCAGACCGGAGGCAGGCTGCGGAATGGGGACCCCTGCGCCCAGGGGCTGAGTGGATGGGGCGAGCTGCCCCACCTGTCTGAGCCCCCCTTCCCGCCTCTGTAAATGTGGGTAGTAGTCACCCTGCCTCACCGGGGCCTGTGAGGGGTGGGAGATCATGCACGGACGTGCTTACCGGGCACATAGTGAGAGCTTGCTGAATGATGCCGAGGACCCTAGCCAGGACAGGTTCCCTGCTGATTCGGGAAGCTGACCCAGACTCCGGGTCGAGGAGTGGACCAAAGGCAGGCTCAGGGAGCCGCTGGTAGGTTGGGGTTCTGCTCCTCCTGCTTGTGTGCCTGCACCGGTCTTTTCATGTTGCATTCCCGACCAGGCGATGAGGGAAATCACGGACACGTGGGAAAACATGAAGTTGACCGTGGTCAAGTACTACAAGGGCACCCAAGAGCGCGGCTACATCTTGGGGTCTGTGGACGAAATCACCCAGTGCCTCGATGACAACACCGTCAACCTGCAGAGCATCTCAGGAAGCAGATTTGTGGGGCCTTTTCTGCAAACTGTTCACAAGTGGGAGAAGACGCTTTCCCTAATAGGGGAAGTCATTGAGGTGAGAGGGGACAAGCGAGAGATGGCTGCGGGCCAGTTGCAGCGGGGACGTTCTGTAGCTCAGCGTCCGGGAGGATGCAGTACTGCTGTGTCTCTTGGTTGGCTAAAATGCTTGACGTTGGTGTGACATTTATGTAACAGAAAATTAACCATTTTAAAGTGAACAATTCAGTGACATTGAGCACATTCACCGTGTTGTGCAGACACCACCTCTGTCTAGTTCTAGAACCAATCCGTCATCTCAGAAGAAAGTCCTGTACCCCATAAAAGCAGTCACACCTACTCCTGTCTCTCTGAGCCCCTGGCAGCCCTCAGTCTGTTTTCTGTCTCTGTGCATTTGCCTGTTCTGGACATTTCCTGTAAATGGGATCAGACGACATGTGGCCTTTTTGTGACTGGCTCCCTTCAGTCAGCATCACGTTTTTAAGGTTCATGCATATTGTCGCATGTCAGAGCTTTGTTCCTTTTTATGACTGAAGACTATGCCACCGTATGGCTGGGCCACATTTTTGCTTATCCTTCCTTTGTTGATGGACGTTTGGGTTGTTTCCACCTCCTGGCTGTTGTGAATGGTGCTGCTGGGAGCATTCGGGTACTACTATTTAGTCCCTGCTTTCAATTCCTTTAGGTGTACTAGGTCTACAATTAATTTCGTGAATCATCCTACAAAAAGTGCCCCATACCACATTGCTGAATGTCACTACGGTCACCTTTGAAGCCCTCCCCTCGGAAGCTGTGCACGACACCAGCACCTAGTCCACCCTTCAAAGCAGCTTTGGAACTCTTCTCCTGGAACGGCCATCAGAGCTGTCATCCTAACCAAAAACTGACCATTAAGTTCGTGAACTTGCCGCCATGTGCTTACGTTGGCAGCCCTGTACGACGACTCAGTGAGGTGTCATGACCTTGCCAAGGGATGACACCAGCTCTGATGGCCAGTCCAGAAAAAGAGTTCCAAAACTGCTCTGAAGGGTGGACTGGGCCCTGGCATCGGTGCACAGCTCCCCGAGGGGAGTCCTTCGAAGGTGACCGTAGGGATGCTCAGCAGTGAGGGATGTAGCTCTTTTTCTAGGATGAGTTCATGAACTTCATTGTCTGACCTCCTATGCCTGGGAGTGGAATTGTGGGTCACATAGCTCTTGGCCTGAGTTTTGCATGAGCTTCAGCATGGTCTGTCCTTTGTCCCCCTGGGTCCCAGGGCACCAGCCCTGCACACAATTCGAAGCTTTCTCCCTGCCCAGGGCTGGTGTGCAGTTTTCTTTTGCATTTGAGTGCGGCTGTGGATTTTAAGATATTTTGTTATACTTCCTCCAGCGTTCTGTGTATCTGGGATCCTTCCCAGCATGTGCGTGCTCACTCTGCCACGTTGCCTGGGAAGTCCTTTGAGTTGACTTGATTCTGTCCCCTGCGAGGGCGGCGTTCTGCCACGCACACCCTGAGGGGCCCGAGCTGACGGTAACATGTTGCATTCACAGATTTGGATGTTGGTTCAGAGAAAGTGGATGTACCTGGAAAGCATTTTCATCGGTGGAGATATCAGATCCCAGCTTCCGGAAGAGGCGAAGAAGTTTGACAACATCGATAAAGTATTCAGAAAGGCAAGTGACTGGCTTCTAATTTAGTCGTGAAAGGAGGGCGGGGATTGGAGGTCCTTAAGTGTTTGCATGTAGCATTTTGTGTATTCATCGCTTCCAAATGTTTTCTGTCATTTTATATGACCTTCATCTGTTCAGCAAAAATGTCTGTTTGATCACAGCTGCTGGCAAATGGCACTTTTAATGTTTATTTATTTTATCATAAAAGTGATATTTTGCTTTTAAAAACAGTTTGGAAATGTCAAAGAACGGAGAAGACGTCTCTTCCATAGTTCTTTCGTAGTCGTGTCACCTGAGTGTGGGCCGCTTTAGTCTGCCGTATGTTTCTGTTTTCTAGGTACATGTGTTTAAAAAGCACAATTGTAATGATGTTTTATATCATTTTATATCTTATAAGTATCTCTTAATATCATGAGAAACGTATTGCATATTATGCCTCCGTCCGAGAAAGTGTTTTAGTGCTTGGACGTTCCCATGCGGGGCTTGACCTTAGTTTAGGAGGTTCCTGTGCAGGAGCTGGACGTCTCGTCTGACGTGGAAGCCTTTACTTTCATGAGCAATTGGCAGGTTTGTACCTAACGCTTTTCGCACGTCTAGGGTAAATTACCTGATGATAGGTTGTCAGAAAGTGAGTTGCCCGTGAAAGAGTCCTTTCCGGAGGGGAGGGTCGTGCCAGTCACCACAGCTGTGGGTGATGCCTGGGGGAGGACTGGAGCCCAGCCCACCTGGCCTCGTCCCCCCGCTGCTTAGCGGGGCTGTCGTGCTCTTCAGTCACAGTGGTCAGTTTGCATGTGGGTCTCCTTTGTCCACTACGGTTTATAATTTCTTCTTATGTGTCTGCATAAGCTCTTTTTAAAAGAAAACGTTAAAACATTACACCACAAATTTGTATTCATTACAGAAGGATTGAGAAATTATGAAAAAGAAAACAAGATACTGGTAATCCCACGCCCAAGCGTGTGTTTATTCCTGTGTAGACGTATACAAGTAAATAGATAGATACGTAAGTATGCTGCAAAAATAGGTACTCAAATACCAGTGGGTTATTAAAAATTTGACATCTTCGACATGTATTTCAGTAAATTATCATCCAAATCTGTGAATGCTCCATGTCACCATCAGCTCGGGCCCCTCAGGGTGTGCGAATAAAATCGTCACAGCAAATGATGGACCTACTTTCCTGTTGCTGGACATTTAGGCTATTTCTTTCCCTTTCTTTTCTTTTCTTTTTGTCATTATAGAGAGTGCTGTAGCAAATGTTCTGGTCTGTGCAAATTGCTCAGTGTAATTGCTGGCTTTGTCCGTTCTGCGAGTGTTGATTGAGGGCCTAGTAGGTGCAGACACTGTTGTAGGTACAAGGGGCAAGTCCGTGAGTAAAAGAGAGAAAAGTCCCTGCCCGGCGGCTGACGTCGGAAATGAGTAAACTGTCTGTAGCCTGCTGGGAGGTGCTAGAGGTACGCTCATTAACAGCTTTTCGCCAAATTGGCCTCCACAGAGGCTGTGTTGTTGGTTCTCTGCCGTGCGGGGGCCGGGCAGGTGCCTCCTGGGGACAGGAGCAGTGCTGGCCTGACAGCTGTCCTCTCCAGATCATGAGCGAGACCTTAAAAGACCCCGTGATCAAGAGATGCTGCGAGGTCCCGAACCGCCTCAGCGACTTGAGGAACATCAGCGAGGGCCTTGAGAGGTGCCAGAAGAGCTTGAACGACTACTTGGATTCCAAGAGGAACGCCTTCCCCCGGTTCTTCTTCATTTCCGACGACGAGCTGCTCAGCATCCTGGGCAACAGCGACCCCCTGTGCGTCCAGGAGCACATGATCAAGGTCGGCCTGTGGTCTGGGGCAGGGTGTGTGCTCGTGCACATGTGTGTGTGCATGTGTGTGTGCACGTGTGCGCGCACATGCATGTTTCCTCTGCGTCCAGGAGCATATGATCAAGGTTGGCCCGCGGTCTGGGGAGGGGTATGTGTGCGTGCACATGTGTTTGTGCATGCTCGTGTGTGTGTGCGCGTGCGCGCGCTGATGCGTGTGTGCACGTGTGTGTTCCCTCTGCGTCCAGGAGCACATGATCAAGTTTGGCCTGGGGTCTGGGGCAGGATCTGCGAACACACGCTTGTGTGTATGTGTGTGTGCGTGTGCGTGTGCATGTGTATGTGTGTGTGTGTGGTGGATGGAGGTGGGGACTGTCCCGGGCACTGTAGGATGTTGAGCAGCACCCCTGGCTTCTACCCACTTGATGCCAGGAGCATCCCTCTCCGGTTATGACAACCAAAAATGTCTCCAGACAGTGCCTAGTGTCCCCTGGGGGCCAAGTCTGCTATAGTTTTGAACCAGCATTGAAGGGTCATTCCTTTATTTCAGATAAACAAAGCACTAAGGACCAAGTGCTTTACTTCATACTTTCCCTTTAGTTAATGCTGCTTGCCTTCTTAGAGTAAGACACAGAGTTTTGACTACATATTACCTTTCTCAAAGGTTTATGCTCTGTTTTCACTTTTATAAACACGTGAGCGTTTTACTGCTTCAGAAACGCGTTGTTACAAGTATTTTGTTTATCGGTCACTCTGCAAACCTCTGGTTTTACTCTTTAAAGCCTGTTGCCTTTGCCTCCTCCTCTCTGAATGACAGAGTGCCTTCTCTGGCACACTGGACCCTAAAAGCCTCATGGTCCTGAATATTATTCTGATTAACAACAGTGACAATAGCCAACCAATGGCAAGTGTGTAACATGCCAGAATTTCACACGTGGTTCGATTTGACATCTTGCGAGTGCCAGGGAGTTGCCCCCGGCCAGCTGGGAGAGGAGAAGCAGCTTGCCCAAGTCACCCAGTTGGACAGAGGCAAAGCTGCCTTCGCCCCCAGCCGTCCAGTTCCTTGGCCCCAGGGCGTGTAATCCCCACGCTGTCCCTTCTCTGCTCATTCAGCTGGCCTGTGTGTCCAGATGCCTCTGCGCAGCAGCACGCACATTGGGATCTCTAGTCGATGCCCTTTGCTTTCCTTCTTTTTAAATCCACCACATTCCTTTGCACCGTGCACGATGAGCAAAGGTGCCCACCGTGTGTTTGTCCAGCAAGCAGCTGGGTGAGTGGACACCCGTTCAGCGTGCGTCCTGGCAGCTCTGATGCGTGACGAGCATTGCACACTGCCCTTTGGTTCCCGAACTCAGTGGCAGCGTCACAGGGTGGCTTCTCCCACTGGGTTGCAGATGTATGACAACATAGCGTTGCTGAGGTTCAATGACGGGGACAGTGGAGAAAAGCTGGTGTCCGCCATGATCTCAGCGGAAGGGGAGGTCATGGAGTTCCGGAAGGTCGTTCGGGCGGAGGGGCGTGTGGAGGACTGGATGACGGCCGTGCTGAGGGAGATGCGGAGAACCAACCGGCTCATCACCAAGGAGGCTATTTTCCGGTACTGTGAAGACAGGAGCAGGTGAGGTCGCAAGTGGGAACGTGGGTCACTTCGCCACGTGTCAGGGCTTGGAGGAGGTTGGCTGCCGTTCCAAATGACGTTTTCTTTCCTTGCAATCATTGGCTGCTAGGTGTCTGTCTTCCAAGGATCACCTAGTGCAGCACTTCCCAGCCGGGTCCCTTTACCTGCCGCATCCAGGCACCTGGCAGCTGGATAGAGAGGCAGACCCCTGGGCCCCACCCACTACCTGCCCCACCCCGGGGGCAGGGCCTGAGCACATTCAAGTGTGAGAACCGCGGCCCTGGTGGCCCAACAGAAACCTGGTGTTCGCAGGGTTGATTGAGCATGTAGCTTAGTGAGTCAAGTCGCTTCTAAAATGATTAATACGTTTCAGTGTATCAAAAACTCACTCCCTGAGTTTTGTGCCTTACAGGCACCGAGAGGCCGGGAGCCTGGCTGGGTTGAAATGTGCAGTCCAGCTCCGGGACATAAAGCGTCTCGGGGTGCCTTGTTCTGTGAGGCTCAGGTGGGATTCCCAGGCAAGTTGTGGGTGTTTGGCAGGGCCCTCAGGCAGACACAAAACCTTTATTATTATTATTGTGGGAACATTGTTTTCTTGAGTTTTGGGCAGTGTGGTTAGGGATTTAAAACATTTTTTTTTTTTTGAATTAAAAAACTAAACATTTTTGTAATTCTGGAAATCTATAAAGACGTATGTGTAAAGTGGTCTGGCATCGGCCTACACGGTCACAAGTCTGCACCTTTTCTGTGTGTACCTACTAGCCTCGTATTTTGCTGTCTCTCCAGAAGCATTTTACTGTCACTCACTTACCTGAAGCTTTTACTTTACCTGCCCTGTCCCGGATTACAGAAATGAATTCTCATCGCGACTGTTTTCGGTACCCAGAACATCATCTCTTAAAGCTGTGCTTTTCCCGCAGAGTCGACTGGATGCTCCTCTACCAAGGGATGGTGGTGCTGGCCGCCAGCCAGGTGTGGTGGACCTGGGAGGTGGAAGATGTCTTCCACAAAGTGCAGGAGGGGGAAAAGCAGGCCATGAAGAACTACGGCAGGAAAATGCACTGGCAGATCAACGAGCTGGTCACACGGATCACCACGCCCTTGAGCAGAAACGACAGAAAGAAGTACAACACGGTTCTCATCATCGACGTGCACGCCAGAGACATCGTGGACTCCTTCATCAGGGGCGGGTGAGGGCCTTCCCGAGCCCCGCGCCTCCGGCCGTGTCCCCCGTCCTCTTCGGGCCTCGCTCCTTGCTTCTCCCGCCTCCTTCGCGCCCACCCTCCCTCCTGCCGCCCTGGCCACCTCCCTCTTCACCCCTCCCCCATGTCTCGCCCCCCAGCATTCTCGACGCCCGGGAGTTTGAATGGGAGAGTCAGCTGCGGTTTTACTGGGACCGAGAGCCAGATGAGCTGAACATCCGCCAGTGCACGGGGACCTTCAGCTACGGCTACGAGTACATGGGCCTGAACGGGAGATTGGTCATCACGCCCCTCACGGACCGGATTTACCTGACTCTGACGCAGGTGACTGGCGACCTGGCTGTTGTGGTTATCACGTAGCCGCGGTCACGCGTGTTTCTCTAAGCACGGATGGTGTACTGGGTTGACCAGTGTGTCCTCCAAAATTCACATCCGCTCAGAACCTTAGAATGTGACCTTTGAAATAGGGTCTTTGCAAATGGAATTAGTGAAGGTTTGGCATGAGAACATTCTGGATTAGGGCCCTACATCCAGTGACTGGTGTCCTTATGAGAAGGGAGGACACAGAGATATGGGGAAGATGATGCGGAGATGGAGGCAGGGATTACAGTGATGTGGCCACAAGCTAGGGAACACCAGGAGCAACAATTGGTTCTTCTAGAGCCTTTGGAGGGAGTGTGGTCCTGCCAACACTTTGATTTCAGACTCCTGGCCTCCAGAAAGGGCATCATTGTTTAAAGATTCATGAAAAGGTTTCACTTTGGAACATGACATAAATGCCACCTTTTAAGATTCAGCATTTGCTACAAGGACTCACAGAACTCAGGAACACCATTGTGGTCACGGTCATGGCTCATTCCAGCAAAAGGATGCAGACCAGTCAGCAACAGGAAGGGGCATAGGACAGGGCCTGTGAGCGACCAGGCACAGGCTTCAGCGCCTCCCCCAGTGCATTGTTTCTTCCAGTGGCTTCGCGTGACAGGATGCACAAGCACCGCCACCCTGGGAGGCTCACCCAAGCCTCAGTGTCCAGGGTTTTGACCAGGCACTGGTCACGTGCATATGTACAACTGACCACCTAAACGGCTAACCGTAGTCTCCAAACCCCCCAGAAGTCAGGCTGATGCCATGTGGCCCAAGGTCCCCACCATCGATCACACTGTTAGTCTGTCCTGAGTGGCCTGAGGGACACTCTTCTTGGGCAGGATGTTCCGAGGGCTTTGAGCGCAGCTCCTGGGATGTGGAGACAAGAGGGCAGGCCTTCCTTTGGCAAAGATGCTCCTTTCCTGCACCGACGTGTCCGTGAGCCTCAGCTCCGGGATGCCTGGGGCGCTGTCCTCAGGGTAGGCATAGCCTCGAGCATGGTGCTTAGTCCCGGGCGCACTGGTCCCTATAGAGTGGGCAGTGGGCAGTAGAAGTTACTGGAAAAAGAGAAATGTTAAAAGTGGTGACTTTTAGAAATGGCGAGTGTGTACTTGTCCATCGACACACATAATACACCCCCCCCCCCAGGGTGCCAGAGGTGTACTCACAGTTTAAAAGATGTTATCTATGTAGTAGTATACTTTTAGAAGCTGAATTGAGTTATGGTAGTGATGTGTAGTGTGACGTTTGCTCAAAAGATGGCATTGATCAACTGTATGCTAGTGTCACCAGGTGACAGGGCAGTCAAAGAACGTGGTAGAAGCACAGTTTTTTGAGGAGCGCAAGACCCTTTGCCAGGACAATGCATAGGACGAAGAGGTGCGATTGAGTTTCTCCCACGGTCTCCTGACTGAACACCCCTTGACTTCTGCCTATGGGGGACCTTAAAGGATGCGTGCGGTGTACCCTACAAAACTGGCTACACTGGTGGTACTTTGGGAAGAAATTGAAACGGGACGTGCAGTGATACACGTGGAAAGGTAATTGGGCAGGTGTCCGTCTGTCAGCGTTCCTCAGGCAGTAGTTCACCGTCATCAGAAGAGTCTGGATGCTGATGGTCACCACTTTGAGCACCTTTTGTCATTGCAGAAGTTAAACATGACTTGTATTCATCTTTCGTTATCGGTATACATTGAGTATTAACAATTTTAATTCAGTTTTTTCCTTTCTTTTTCCTTTTTTTTTGAGGGGGGGGGATGGTTCCCTGGCTGGGAATCAAACCCAGGCTGTGGTGTTGAGAGTGCTGAAGCCTAGCCACGACACCACCAGGGAACCCCCTGTTTTTTCCTTTCTTAAAACATATATACATTTTTTTGGCACTGTGTGTATGTGTGTGTGTGAGTGTGATGCATGTATTGTCATAGTGCTAAACTGGATAATGACGCTTGTTTGTTTATATGAATCAGACAGCATATATTTTGCATTTGGCTTATGACAGGCGCTGTCTATGTATCTGGGTGGGGCCCCCGCTGGCCCAGCAGGTACTGGCAAAACCGAGACCACCAAGGACCTGGCCAAAGCCTTGGGCTTGCTCTGTGTTGTAACCAACTGCGGTGAAGGCATGGATTACAAAGTAAGACCTGGGCGTCCCTTCTGTTACTGTGTCACTGGGCAGGGAGTGGAAAGTGGGACACCATGGGAAGTCACCTCGTCTCATATGCTCTCATGAAATGAAGTGGGGACAGCTGGAAGAATATAGAAGAAAAGCTGTCACCATCCCCATCTCAGAGCTTACATGTGTCTGCTTTCTTAGTAGCATGTACAGCAAGAGTCCAGAACTTGGGTGCAGCTCCTGCAGAGCAGGGCTCGCTCTCAAGGGGGCGCCCCTGCTCAGCTTAGGTCAGTTGTTGCTGTGTAGGCAAGTGGACCCAGTGTGGCTAGATTTTTCAATATTTCAAGAAAAGCGAGAGATCTTGTTTTTACATTGAAATGCTTATTTGTAAAATCCCGTGAGTGGAAGCTGTCCTACCAGGGGCCTGGGAAGTCTTGCTAGAAAGATCCATTAGTGGGGAGGCTGGGTGGTGGCTTCTCTGCTAATCTGATGATTGTTTGCTTTGATTTGAAAAGTGTCTCCCTCAGTGTGTCGCTTGCAATTTTAAAGATGGAAATGGCCTGTCATTTCTTCTGTTGTAGGCGGTCGGGAAGATTTTCTCTGGCCTTGCACAGTGTGGGGCTTGGGGCTGCTTTGATGAGTTCAACCGAATCGATGCCTCTGTGCTCTCAGTCATCTCTTCTCAGATCCAGACAATCCGAAATGCTCTGATCCATCAGCTAATCACGTTCCAGGTGAGGACCAGTCGTGTCCCCGGGATGGACACCTGCCCAGTTACCTTTCCAGATCTGCTTCCCAGAGGTGAAGGTTTACCAGATTTTTGTTTTCAAAGCAAAAATTGAGATGGCTGTCTTTCCCCAAATTATCAGCATCTTTGATAGTTAAGGACTTTAATATACTAAGACCATCAGACTAATTCCAGACATAAAATTAGTGGTTACAGGTGGGTAGGCCCGTGTCCTCAGGTAAGTGATGTGGAAGGCCCCTTTTAAAGAAAAGGAAATATTCTTAGTAACTTCCCAAGTTTGAGGGGAGAAGTGTCTTAAAAGATGAACATTCCAGTCAATCAAAGTGTCCCCAGTAGGAATTACCACGGTGAACAGAACATTCTGCCTTCGTATCTGGTGACATCAGGGCACTATACCGAGCCGGATGTTCAATGTTGTTTTCAAAATGAAAAGGCAAATTAAAAAACTTTTTTTGAGAATCACTAAGAACACATTTGTAGACTCGAGTCTGTGTTAAGTTAATCACATTAAGCTGGAT
Organism: Lyroderma lyra; assembly: GCA_004026885.1. Classification (NCBI taxonomy): domain Eukaryota; kingdom Metazoa; phylum Chordata; class Mammalia; order Chiroptera; family Megadermatidae; genus Lyroderma; species Lyroderma lyra. The sequence goes on from PVJL010003105.1 coordinate 28,147, forward strand.
CAGAGTTTGGAGAAAAAAGATCTTACAAAACTTAGGTAGCTCTGACCGCAGGGACCGGAGGGCCTGGGCCGCTTCCCGCCGTGGGCTCCTGTGTGCTCCCAGCATGCTCTGCGGCTGCCCTAGCCCCGGCGGGCCCTACACTCTCGTCACCTCCTTCCCCTCACTTCACAGACACCCCATGCCCCGTGACCCCATTTGCATCCCTGTCTGCCTGGAATCGTCCTTCCTTCCCCTCCCCCCGAAAGCTCCTATACGTCCTCCAGGGCCCCACAGCACCGCGCTGGGTAGCTCAGGACCCCGACTTGGCTTGGGCGGGTGAGGACCCCACTGTGGGCTCCACACTCCTTCCCCCGCAGACCTCAGCTCCCGTCAAGAGGTCATGTGAACTGGACTCCGTTAAACATGTGAGGATTCCAGAGAGGTTCTGGGTGGATTTGCTCTTCGTTAGTTCTTCAGAAATATTTCAGGGCTGAGTTTGCTGCTCCCGTGGGAGGGAAATGGGACCTGGGGTGCATTTAGGTTTCAAGACGCCATGCTTCCGAGAACAGGAAGCGATTCCCCTGCTGTCGTCTCCAGAGCTTGATCTGGGACTCCCGTGGGATGTCGGGGAGTCGGTGAGGGTGGTGTTGGTGCAGACCTGGGAGACAAGACAGGATCTCTGTTTTGGGGGAGCATCAGCTATCTGTTGGGCTGCCTTCTTGTCATGGAGGCAGCCTGTGTCTCATTAAAATAAAACATCTATCTTCTGTCTGGTGGACCACTGAAAGAAAGAAGAGTAAAATCTCAGTAGAGAGAACATTTGAGATGGTTGAAACTCAACTTAGGCCAAGGAGTCTCAGAATAGAGAGATTTCTGTTGTTTGCTGGTGCCTGGGGCACCCAGAGGACAAAGACGGGGTCCTGAGCGATGCCTGAGGAGGGCTCTGTAGGAGGGGCTGAGCACATTACGTCCAGGCACCCTGGGGGCGTGGCGGTGAGTGGGGAGAGGGTGACAGCTCGCACGAGGGAAAGCACACCCGTTGTGCACGGGCTGGGTGCTCTCACACGTGTTGTCTTGTGGGATCTCCACGACCTTGCAGGAAAGGACAGATGCAGCGAGGGGCAGGGGCCTGTTGGGGGTCACACAGCACCTCCAGCCAGCCCCAGGCCGCACTCTCCCAACATCAGCTACTTCTTGAGGGGAGAGCCTCTCGATTCAGGTCAGAGTTTGGGGGCTCAGTGGAGGCTTGCCCCCAGAACACTCAGCCCGTACGTAAGCATGAGGACTGCCTCGTGCCCATGGAAACGAATGGCCTCCCAGCTCACCCAAGCCCCCTCTCCCTGTGGCGGGGGCCAGCAGCCTGACACCCTCTTTCCTGTCGCCCTCTAGTTTGAAGGGCAGGAGATCTCACTGGACCCGCGGATGGGCATCTTCATCACCATGAACCCCGGCTATGCGGGCCGCACCGAACTGCCCGAGTCGGTGAAGGCGCTCTTCAGGCCGGTGGTGGTGATCGTGCCTGACATGCAGCAGATCTGCGAGATCATGCTCTTCTCCGAGGGCTTCCTCTGGGCCAAGGTGAGGCCTCCCCCGGCGTCTGCCTGCGGACCGGGGGCTCGGGGCTGTCCCTCATGTGCCTTTTAACAGTTTTCTGCTTTGTCTCTCTTTTTGAAATGATAACTTCTGTTCTGGAATAATTTGGCTCCCAGGAAGTGGCAACAACAGTTCAGGGTTCCCAGGTACCCCTCACCCAGCTTCCCTTAAAGATAACGTGTTACACGCCCCCCCGCTCCCCCCCAGCACGTTGTCAAGCCGGGGCACTGACGCGGCACGTGCTGTTGTCGGGGGCAGACTTGGTTTGCATGCCCCCAGGTTTGACATTCTCTCCCTCTCTCTCTGGTGTGTGTATCGTTCTGTGACATTGTATCACATGTGTGGAGCAACCAGCACCACAGTCAGGATACAGAACTGTCCCTGTGTTACCCCTTAACTGGCACACCCGTCCCCCAACCCTAACTCCCGGCAATCACCAGGCATTCTCTATCACTGTAACTGGGTGGCTTCAAGAGTGTTCTTTCTACACACGACATCATATACTACGTAACCCTTTGAGATGGGCTTCCTTCACTCAGCATCATGCCCTTGAGGATATGTGGCTTCTAAAAAATATATACAGTAGACTCTCCATTAACCAGCACTCTCAAGCAACCAGCAAAAATATCGAAGAAAGAACACTACATTGATGATTGCTGAAAATATGTATAAAATATGCAAATCTACTTTTTTTCAGAAGGGCCTGGAAAAGGTGCAAAATAGCAAATACTTTTAACACGAAATGTTGTTAGGTTGCTTCTCTGCATGTTTTTAAAGGCTCTGACTGCAGGGTACATTTTCCGGATTTTGAGCTAGAGCGTTGGGATCTCTGGGTTCGTCCTTCTGCCCATGCTGTCCTTGGGGGCCAGCGGGTTTGAATCCCTGATGAGGACAAGGTGGCCAAGTCCTTGGAAATGGTCACAGGAGAAGCTTTTGAAATACGTTTAGGTGAACACGAACAGCAGCATATTTTTAGTGTGGTCACCATGACTTAAAAAGTTTGATCATTTCTAGTTTGAAGGCACTCACGGTTTCCCTTGGCTTTGACGGAAGGCCGGTGTTCTCTCTGGTTAGTCACGGTTAGGAGCGAAGGACCCACGCTGGTCAGGTTGGTTGGTTTGGGAACAGCTGCATCTGAACACCTTTGGCCATTTTCTTCCTTTATTTTTTATTATCTCTTGTCCCCAAAGACTCTGGCCAAAAAGATGACTGTTCTGTATAAGCTGGCCCGGGAGCAGCTCTCCAAGCAGCATCATTACGATTTTGGACTCAGAGCCCTGAAGTCAGTGCTTGTGATGGCCGGCGAGCTGAAGAGAGGGTCCTCGGAACTGAAGGAGGTAGGGCCACGCCCAGTTAGTGCGCCTGGGAAGGGGACGCCGGGGGACCGGACGGCACTCAGCAAGATTTAGCCTCGGCCGTCGTTTCATTTGGTTCTTTGGCCTTAGCTGGGCCTGTTACCCGTTAACCTTGTTTTCTCCTAATTTGACTTACTGCCGTCAGGTCAAGTTCAGTGTCTTCACAGTAGCACAGTGTCTTCACAGTGATGCTCCCATGGCAGTAATTCGTCACTGCGGGGCAGCCGGGTGGAGGTGGGGGTAACTGTCCCCGAGAAAGCACAAACACGGGTTCTGGTCTCCTCTTTGCGATAAAAGCTAGAGGAGCAAGCGTGCTTCCTGTGCTCGGGCCCGACACGCGTTCCTTGGGACCGTGCATTTTATGCTTTATATAAATTTTCACTTTTTATTTTCTGGGAGGATTTCTAGACCAGCCCCCGGGTCTTCCGGAAGTATCTTTGACGATGTCGGTGCTTCGTTCTGTCCAGGACGTGGTGCTCATGAGAGCCCTTCGGGACATGAACCTGCCTAAGTTCGTGTTTGCAGACGTCCCTCTTTTCCTCGGTTTGATCTCCGATCTGTTTCCCGGGCTCGACTGCCCGCGCGTTCGCTACCCCAATTTCAACGACGCCGTGGAGCAGGTGCTCGAGGAGAACGGCTTCGTCGTGCTGCCCGTCCAGGTAGAGCGGTGCTCCAAGTACAGGCTCACCGACGCCTGCCTCCTGTGATTCCTTGTTTTTCAGTTCTTCTTAAAACCACTTGTGGTAAAATACACACAACACAAAATTTGCCATTTTAACCATTTTTAAGTGTACAGTTTGGTGGCATTAAGTACATTCACATGTTTCTGCAACCACCGCCACCATCCATGTCCAGAACTTTCTTGTTGCCCCAAACTGAACCTCTGTTTCCATGAAACAACTCCCCAGTCTGCCCCTCCCCCAGCCCTTGGAACCACCATTCTACTTCCTGTCTGTGGATTTGACTATTCTGGAATCACACGGTATTTGACCTTCTGTGATCCGCTTGTCTTACTCAGCGCAAGGTCCTCCAGGTCCATTCACGTTGTAGCCTGTGTCAGACCCTCCTTCCTGAGTGTTCTGCTGAGAGGGTGAGTGCCCATAGCTGCAGGCCCAGGGCGGCTGTCTCTGGTCAGGCCCCCTCGGGGCATCAGGCTACCAGGAGGCCTCAGGCCTGGGCGGTGGGCACTGGCCATGTGAGGTGATGCTGTGTACCGTTCCTGGCCCTGACATTTCCCTCTGGAGGTGCTTGTTTCAAAGGCGTGTCTTCTGGTGACAATGCACAATGGTGCAGCTGCTCAGGAGAGCCTGGCTCCTTAAAAAGTTAAACCTAGAGTTCCCATACGATCTAGCAGTTCCACCCCAGGTGTCTGCCTGCCCAAGAGAAACGAGAGCCTGTGCCTACACAAAAACTTGCACCATTCTTCGCAGGAGCCCCAAGCGGGCACAAGGCACATGCCCATCAGTGGTGGCCAGAGAAACCAAATGAGACCCATCCCCACAGTGGGACATTATTTGGCCATAGAAAAGCATGAAGCGCCGATGCCGGTGGCTGTGTGAATAAACCTTTAAAGCGCAATGCTGAGTGAGAGAAGCCAGACACACAGGGTCACGTGTGTGACCCCACGTATATCACTCCACTTTCATGTTGAGAATCGGCAAGTCCCAGAGATAAAAAGTAGATTTAGTGGGTGCCACGGGCTGGGGAAGGGGGCCTGGGAGAGATGACGATGAGTACAGGAATCGGGTGTGGTGATGGTCTCACACCCTTTGGGGCGGACTAAACCTCGCTTCCTTGTACGCTGTCAGTGGGCGAATTGCACAGCACGTGAATTATAGCTCAGTGAAGTTGTCGGATCAAGAAGGACGTGTCGTCCTTCACCCAGCTGCCACTCTTGTCCCGCAGGTGGATAAAGTGGTTCAGATGTTCGAGACCACGTTAACGCGCCACACGACCATGGTGGTGGGGCCCACAGGAGGGGGCAAGTCCGTGGTCATTAACGCTCTGTGTCAGGCCCAGACCAAGTGAGTATGACCTCAGCGGGGAGGGCCCGGCTAGCGGCAGGGCTACCCGGCCCCCTTTCCTCTTTGCTGTCCTAAACACGCATCTTTAGTTGTTGCATTGCTGGATGACATTAGGAGTTCAAAGGCTTGTGAACTTACCCCATGACCGATGGACCCCCTGTACACTAGTTGTGAAATATTTACATAGTGACATTGTATGCACGAGTATGTCATACGTGCAAACACGTGCTGCATGTGGAGGTTCACTTTTGTCCCTCGGAAGGCACAGCGGTGCCTTCAGTTCAGCCCTCACTTGTGCCGGGGCCACGTCTTTGGTGACAGGTGGCTCCCTTGCGTTTCGTGTAGGCCATTAGCAGTGAGCGGAAAGCCAGGGAATGGTTTGTGTGGGTTGCCTTCTCAACTTTGGATCGGATCCAAAGCATCTGATCTCCCACGTGGGCAGCCTAGGTTATTTCCCTAACGCGCTGAGTCCGCCCAAGGCCTGGCTGAAGCCTTTCCTTTTAATTCAGGCTTGGGCTGATGACAAAGCTGTACATCCTGAACCCCAAAGCTGTGAGTGTCGTAGAGCTCTACGGCATCCTGGACCCCACCACCCGAGACTGGACAGACGGGGTGCTGTCTAACATCTTCAGGGAGATCAACAAGCCCACGGATAAGAAGGAGCGAAAGTGAGTGTGTCCGTGAGCGGGGAGAGGCAGGGCTAGTCCACGGCAGTTGGCTAGGCTTTCTGAAAACGGATGATGTGTTGGGTTCCGTGCTCTGATGCCAAAAGACATAGTGTCAGAGGCTGGCGGCTCTGCTCACGAGGTGCCAGGTACCATCTCAAGGCTCTTGATGTGGTGTCTCAATCAGCCGCCTCCACTGAGATCACCTCAGCTCACCATGGGGGACACCAGGGCCTAGGGGAGGGGAGGAGCTCACCCCAAGGCCAGCAATTGGAACTTGGGCTGTCTGAGCCCCAACCCTCAAACAGCCACCCCACCAGGCTCCCTGTATGGCAGTGCGAGTCCAGGAAAGGCGCAGCACCCACGGAAAGTGCTGGAACACACTTCTGAACCCTGCTCTCACCTGTAGATGTGGTTGATGCTGGCCCTCCTGTTCATGTCACTACATGCTTTGGAGGCAAGGGTCCCATGAGGCCCAGAGCAGAGATGCTTTGTGGGCAAAAACCTTTTCCCAGTGCTAGTTGTTCCTATGACACCGCTCAGGTAAACTCAGGGACAGTCTTGATTTTATGTTTTAGTGCAGCCCCATTAAGAGAATAAGCTTCAATAACAAAAGCCTGCAGTCTTAGCTAATGAGTTTTGGAACTACCTCTTTGTAGCAATCCCCTCCTCGCCCCCAATCTGGATCAACCCAGGACTTCACATTGTGCTCTGCTATCCCATCCCTCTGGCGACTTCTAATTCCGAGTAGTTTCTCAGGTTTTCTTTTACTTTTATGGATGGCCTTGATGTTCTGGAAGATTCCAGGCCACCTGAAATCCAGAGTTTTGTGTGATTCTGAAATGTGAGTGACTAGCTCACACAGTTTTTTTTTTGTATTTTTTCTATTTTATGAGCCAAACCTCGGGACCAAGTTGGGTGCTCTGTCTCAGGGCCTGGCCAGAAAACCCGGGGAGAAGACGTTCCACATGGGGCCGGGTAGACCACGCTCCACGTGGGGGCTGGGTAGTCCACGTTCCACAGTGGGACGCTTTCTGGGACCCCAGGCTCACTGTGCTCGGTCGCTGCAGGTATATTTTGTTTGATGGCGACGTGGATGCTCTGTGGGTGGAAAACATGAACTCCGTCATGGACGACAACAAGCTGTTGACGCTGGCCAACGGCGAGCGCATTCGACTTCAGGCGCACTGTGCTCTGCTCTTTGAGGCAAGTGGAGACAAACAAGAATTATGAACATGAGTCTTTCTTTGAATTAGAATTTCGAGCATCGATTAAAGTAGGAATAAGTACAGATGGCTCCAGAAAACGCAAACGGTGCACGGGAGCTCGTGCTGAGAACACGCCCTGTTCTCTTGCTGGTCCCCACACCCCTCCCGCCCGTGCCCCCCACCCTGCGCTTTCCCTCCTGCGCTGCTACTTCCGGCGGCTACCCACGTCCCCACCGTGACGCACGTCACGTGCTCTAGTTCTTCCTCCTTCAAGCTTACACACTCTGACTGCTGCGGAAGGGAGGGCTCGCGTCATTTAAACATTATGTATTAATTTTTCTCAGTTACAGTTGTCATTCAGTATTTTATATTAGTTTCAGGTGTACCACCTAGTGGTTCGACCTTTGTATAATTGACGAAGTGATCCCCACCTGGCACGACACATAGTTGTTGCCACATTATTGACTAAATTCTCTATGCTGTCCTTTACATCCCTGTGACTGTTTGGTAACCACTAATTTGTATCTCTTCATCCCTTCACCTTTCTCACCCAGCTCCTTACCTGCTGTCCCCTCTGATGACCATCAGCTTGCTCTGTGTCTACGAGTCTCTGTGTGTGTTGTTTGTTCATTCATTTTGTTCTTCAGGTTCCAGATGTGAGGTCATACGGGATTTGTCTTTCTCATAATCTGTGAGGGCTCATGTCTGCTGCCGCCAGCCCACTTCCCTTCCTCAGAATATGTTGCTAAGTCAGTCACACCTGTAGACAGTGTTTACATTATTATAAACATGGGAACACCTAGTCTGGAGCCCATTAGCATACTGTGATGACGTTTATTTTAGGGCCCTTCCCCCTTTCCTGGCCTGGAGTTAGTAATTGCCTTGTTTCTTTCTCTCACACTATCTGCCTTTATCTTTATTTGTTTTTTTCAAACTTTCTGTCATATCCTCTGAACCTGTTTCACAGCCTTGGGCCCAAGACTTAATTTCATTTTAGCTTGATGCTTATGTCATTCTAACTTGGCCTGCAAACCCTGTCGAGGCATGAGTATTTGTGTGTGTCGTTATCTCTTTGGCTGACTGAACTGTGTCCTTCTTTTCTTCAAAAGAGAGATAGGCATGTTCATATTTCTGGGTTAGGCACGTGTTTGTTAAGTTTTATATTACCCAATTTCAACTATGTTAAAAAGAAAAAAAAGGGACTGAGAGGATAGCACTCCCAAACCATGTGTGTTTCTTGGTGCGACTTTTAATGGCTTATTTTTCCTGCTCATGCTTTTTTCCACTTTGGTCAGCTATTGTACAACATACTTGTTTCACATTAGATGTGTAATTTCCCATGATAAACCGAAGCGTTCGGTTAGAAGCCTCCTGAAAGCTTGGTTAATCTGTGTATGACTTGGGTGTCAGGCAGTCGTAAGGATTTTGGACAAGCAAAGGCTTTTAAACATGTGGTACAGACGTGACTGATTTTCTTCATTTCTCCAGGTTGGAGATTTACAGTACGCCTCTCCTGCAACTGTGTCTCGATGTGGAATGGTTTATGTGGATCCTAAAAACTTGAAATATCAGCCATACTGGAAAAAATGGGTTAATCGAATACAAAACAAGGTGAACGTTATTTCTAAAATGAACTTAAAGTTACCAGCATTGGTGGCTAGAAGGATAAACATAATCCAGGTAGATGTTTGTAGCTTAAGGCCATGCCCTTGACCTTGACCTTGACCTGCCCATGAGCTTGAGTACTTAGTGTTACCAGTAAATTGGATGAAAACATGGAAGACTCACTTACTATATTTCCATATAATTCACAGCCAGTGGGACAGGTAACGATTTTGATAGCCTAGACCAGGGGTTGACGAATTATTCTCGTAAAGGGGTAGAGAGGAAATGTTTTAGGCTTGATGGGCCCTGTGGTTTCTTTTGCAACTACTCAACTCTGCCATTGTGGCATGAAAGAGCCCCAGTACGTGAATGGGCGTAGTTATGTACCAATAGAACTTTATTTACCAATGCAGGTGCCAGCCCAGATTTGGCTTACAGGTTGTAGTGGGCAACCCCCAGTCTAGCCAACCCAGCTATTGGGATACTTGTCTCTAGGGGCACCCAACTCCTCCTCTTTTGCTCAGTTGTATGAAATCAGTGTGTGAAGGACCTAGCTTGTTATATATTGAGGTCTGATGATTTCGGTTGACCTCAAACCATGTGATGTAGCACATGGCTGCTCAGAAATGTGTCCTGTCTTAGCAATAGGCTTCATGGAGAGGCTGTACCTCTGTATCTCTTCATACAGAGATAGATGTGAGTTACGTGAAGGCTGTGGCTTGGTTGTACCGAGGACACTGTGACTACATTCTCAAAGGGACACAGGGTGTATCTCTAGAAGGACTAGGCTGGTGGTGCATTGGAAATCAGGACATAATTACCCCAGAGAAGACCAAGGAAAACATGACAGGACCATCTGAGGCACTGTCCTATCTGGGAGAGAGCTGGCTAAGGACCCGTGCAGTCCCTGGTGGTCATTAGTGCCTCCCTAGGGAGAGGGGCCTTCCACTACTTTGCGCTCTTTGCTGATGACTATGGTCATGTCACTTGAACTCTAAGATAACAGCTCCTTTTCTGTCAAATGGGACCTGTTCACCCACCTCCCTCCCGGGTGATGGGGCAGACTGTGTGGCAGTGAAATGAAATGCTTCATGATGAAACAAAAGTGTAAAACACACGTTTCTCTACCGCCTACTGCCGGAGCCCCGCCGCTGCCCCACGCACCGTCCGTCAGATGTCTCTGCCCCCCTCACGCCGACTGCCGTTTAAATGGGGGGGAGCCCCGAAAGCGCTCTGGAACCCTGCTCTTCTGTAGGCGGAGCAAGGCGACTTGCAGAGTCTCTTTGAGAAGTATGTGCCCTATCTCATTGACGTGATAGTGGAAGGGATAGTGGATGGCAGACACGGAGAGAAGCTGAAGACAATAGTTCCCCAGACGGACCTCAACATGGTAAGAAACGACCCCCGCTTCCCTCGGGGCGACCCGCGGCGGGTTTGCCAGATGGGCAAACTGTGACATTGCAGGTTACTGACGAGGACAGCACGGACGTCCTTTTGTGACCCCGTCCGAAACGACATGGCGGGCCACGTGCTCCCATCACTGTGGGATGAGAGGCCCCAGGATTTAGGACCAGAACGGACTGACCCGGGCCAACGGGATGTGGGGAATGCTCGGGCCGACCCAGGTGTTTTCCTGGGACAGGTAACCCAGCTAACCCAGATGTTGGACGTGCTACTGGAAGGGGAAATAGAGGACCCCGACCTTCTGGAGTGCCACTTCTTAGAGGCCCTGTACTGCTCCCTGGGCGCTGCCCTGCTGGACCACGGGAGGATTAAATTCGATGAGTGCGTCAAACGTCTTGCGTCTTTGCCAACTGCTGAGACGGAAGGGGTCTGGGCCAGCCCTGGGGAGCTGCCAGGTAGGAACCAAGTCTCGTGGGTTTTCCTCGGGGACTTTTGGTTAGGTTTTAGAGGAAGTGACCTCGCCCTTGCGTATGTAGGGCTGTGTGGCTTTTGCAGCGGGTTTGCCTCTGTAAAGAAACGTGCGATGCTCAGAGCACTGGTCCCCTCAGGAGAAGTTCTAGTGCATTAGCTCCTCTAGCAGAAGCCCAGCCCCTTTGGATGGCCTTCCTGATGGGTCTACACGTGTCCCCCCAGCACTCTGTTTGGGGGAGAGGTGTGTGAGGGGACTTTTCTTAAAGCTGGGTTTGCATAGCCCCCCCGTGATTGGTGATCAGGGTACAAAATGTGTGGGCAAAGGGAAGGGCCGACCTTCCTCAAGCTCCCCATGTCACCTGGTGCTTCTCAGCCTCGTCCCTGCCCCAGGCGGGGTGAGGGGCCCTCCCAGGGCGCGTTTGCACCTGTATCCCCCGACCCCCCACAGAACTCAGCACCCTGCGTGTCCCTCCCTGCCCGCACCCAGCCCACCAGCACTGGAAGTGCAGGGACCAGGGCCGTGTGGCCACCGCGTGTCTCCCTTCCCTGGCAGAGGACAGCGTTGGCCCGCACTGCCCAGTGCATTCCCGTCGGTGCCCGGTACGTGCCTGCCCGGCGAACGAGTGCTGTTGGTTTGGAGTACTCGGTTAAGCCCCTGTCCGGGGAGCAAGCAGCGTTCACACGTGTCAGAGCTGATTCTTATGCCCGCGTCGACGACCGGAGCTACATCGACCATTATTTCTGCAGGTCACCTTCCAACCTTGTATGACTTTCATTTTGATCCTGAGCAGAAGAAGTGGGTACCGTGGAATAAACTGGTTCCAGAGTATGTTCACGTCCGCGAGAGGAAATTTAATGACATCCTGGGTGAGGCCCGAGCCCCTGTCCCGTGGTTTAAGAGTGTGTGGTTCTTGTTCGGCCCAGAAGTGAGACGGGGCCCGTGGCCCGTGTGGCGCGCGGGTCGGGAGGACCTGAGGAGGAGGAGCCTTGCCCGGAGGGTGGCACTCTCACTTCCTTTCAGGCTGCTGGCTTTGAGCACCTTCGGACACCTGTGGCCCTCGGCTCTGCCCAGACGGGCCGATCCCGGGAGGTGCGCTGGGCGCTGCCCTGCCCCCGCCCCCATTTCCGGGGGCTCCCCGCGGGCCGAAAGGCCACGTCGCTGGCTCAGTGTGGGAGGGAACGCCAGGGGAACGAGCAGGGTGCTGCATTGAAAAGTCACGTGCTGCAGATATTTAGGTGTCACGCCGTGTTTTAAACGCTCTCCTCGGACCATGTAGATCAGGGAACGAGTGGCGTTAGGTCCTTTCAAACGTGTGCCGGAGTGGATCCCGCCTTTCCACGTCTACAATTGAAGCGAAGCAGACCACAGTGTGCCGCGGGTCGCCTTCCAGCCTTGTCTGCCTGTCGTTCGGATCCTGCCTGGAAGGATACTTTATCCGAATAGAGAGGCTGAATATTTTCACAAAACAAATATCTGAGTTTGGCTTAGAGAGTTCTTGCAGAGTGCGGCATACCTGTTTTCTCAGGACCAGGTCAGAATTAGAAGCTGCCAGTGGAGGAAGGGGCCAGACCCGCATTTGAAGTTTTGCTCTCTGCTCAGAGGGAGTTGTTGGTCCGGAAGGCAGGTGCTGCAGATGTTGTGTACGTGACATAGCGGCGGGGAAGCTCCATTTTTAATGCCCTGAGTACGAGTCAGAGCGGAATATTAAATGCGGTTTGGGTGTCGTCACCCTGGGCTGTGGTGGTGGTCACACAGCTGGGGAAACGTGTCAGCCCCATGAAATCACACCCTTGAAATGGGTGGATTGTATAGTATGTAAGTCCCACATCCAGAAAGCTGTTCAAAACAACGGTTGGGGAAGTGAGCATCTAAGAAAATTTTACCCATCTATACATCTTGGAGGTCACATCGTAGGTTTCTGCTCACACGTTTGTGGGATTTATGAGATTCTGTGAAACTCCCAGCTGCTGAAGGCTCACCCTTTGGCGTGCCTGTGATGCCCCCACTCTTAACCGATTTCTTAGTTCACACGGTGGATACAACACGCACTACCTGGGTGCTGGAGCAGATGGTGAAGATTAAGCAGCCTGTTATCCTGGTTGGTGAATCTGGCACCTCGAAGACGGCCACCACCCAGAACTTCCTTAAGAGTTTGAACACTGAGACTAGCGTGAGTAGCGTCTGAATTCGTGATCTGGTGCCACAGAACAAATCACCCCGCATGGAGACGGCGTGGGGTGGGGGGTCAGCCGGGCCTGGCAGTGGGCCTTGTAAGGGATGCGGGGAGGACTGCGCCGGACTGCCTGTGACGGGTCAAGCTCACTCACATATGGGTGTATGCAGACGTGGTTTATTTAGATTTAAGGACGTCATTGCGGAGGGCACAGAAGGGATGTTCCCCCAGGGGGACCCACGCATTTGTGGAGTTGGGCAAAGGGAGGCCACACTCAGAGGTCCCTTCCACAGTGTCCATCCGCTGGGACTCAGCCGCTGGTGCTCACGGGCCCAGCACGGCTCAGCCGAGCACGTCCCTGCAAGGAGACGCACGGTTAGCTGCCTCACGTCAGCTCGTGTGCGCCCGCGTGCAGGGCACCCCAGTTGGAGCGTGTTCTCTAGGGCAGCGGCTGTCTAGACGGCCGCATCACCTGAGAGCTTGCTCCAACTGCCCCAGACCGACTGAGTCGGGAGCTCTGGGGGCGGGCCCACCGTGCTGCAGGCCGTCCTGATGCAGAAGCGTGGGAACCACTGATGAGTGACCTGCCAGCAGGGGCCCTGCGTACCTACCTGTGCGTGGGGACGTGCTCCCCACTCAGGGACCCCCACCTGTCTTTAGCGTGGGACCGGTGGTGGGCATGTTCTCTTTGACCTGTTTAATAAGATGAAGCAGGCGTGACAGGAACTTAGGTTTGAATATTGCTTTGTCGCTTTGAAAATGCCTTTGTGTGTTTCAGTTCACATGATGTAATCACCCTATGAAGTAGTCCAAGCAGGTGTTATTAAAACCATCCTGCACATGAGGAAAATGAGGCTCTGAAAGGTCAAATGACCTTTTGGAAGTCACCTAGCTAGAACTGTGCAGGGCCTAGACTTGCCTAGAGTCCATTGTCCCCAAGGTCCACATGTGGCAACTCGTCATTGCTTCACGCAGCCTGCCAAAGGAGAGGGGGTTCATGCTTTGGTACTGAAGAAGGAGCAATGTACAGATGCACTGGCCGCAAAAAAGTGAGCTTTACCGGTGACTTTGTAAGAGATGATACAGCTCGTGGTCAAACATTGACTGCCGATACTGAGAAGAAAGGACCAGCGTTTTGTGTGACTTCTGTTTCAGATTGTGTTAATGGTCAACTTCTCCTCCCGCACCACGTCCCTGGATATCCAAAGAAATTTAGAAGCAAATGTGGAAAAGCGAACCAAAGACACTTACGGTCCCCCCATGGGAAAACGCCTGCTGGTGTTCATGGACGACATGAACATGCCAAAGGTAGTGTGAGGTGTCAGGAGTGGGGAGGGGGTGCAGCATAGTGTGCCGTGCGTGCGTGCGTGTGTGTGTGTGAGTGTGCACGTGAATGTGCATGTATGTGTGTGCACGTGCACATGTGTGCTGTATGTGCACATGTGTGTGCATGCATGTGGGTGTGGGTGTGTGCGTGTGTGGCTTTGTGTGGGTGCGTGCGTGCATGTGTGTGGTGTGCGTGTGTGTGGTGTGCGTGTGTGTGGTGTGCATGTGTATGTGGCATGGGTGTGTGTGAGAACACCTGTCTTTGTTCTGCATGATGTCTGCAGGGCATTGATGGGGAACCAGCTTAGGATGTAGTGCTGCTGGGATGCTCTTCTTATGCAGATGGACCTTTGTCTTTCTGATTGTGCTCCTCAGTTTCTTAACAGAGTAAAGCAGGCAGCAGGTAGCCTCTGAACTCCATCCAGCTTGTGTCTGAGTGACGTTTCCAAGTGAGCGTTAGGTGCTGTAACGCCGTTCTCAGATCTGCACACATGGGAGCATGAGGGCAGACATGTCCCAGGAACCCCTCTGGGTACCCAGGAAGGGGGCTTCAGCATGCAGGAGAAGTGCGTGTCTGGGGGCTGAGCCTGAGAGTTGCACAGTTTTCTTAGGACTGGAATTTATATCATTTCTGCAGAACCATTCCCCCCCCGCCCCCGAAAAATCTGTCTTCCCGAAGGATTATGAGCAAAGCCAGCATCTGTCCATCCATCCATGTATCCATCCAACCTATTTATTGAGCAGCGCCTATGGGACTGGTGCTGTGCAGTGATAAGCAAACATGGGTAGTCCCTGCCCTCGTGGAGCTTGAGTCTACAGAGGGAGACAGATGTAAGAAAAGCAGCTACAAATCAGTATGTAATTGCAGACTTTGAGAAGCCCTAGAGAACTACACCCAGAGAGAGTGAAGGAGAGACGGTGGTCACAAAGGCATCGCGGGTTCTGCTTTCTGACATGACTGTCTTCTTTTTTTGTCTTAAAAAAAAAATGGAGGTGGACGAGTATGGCACGCAGCAGCCAATCGCCTTGCTGAAACTGCTGGTGGAGAAAGGCTACCTGTACGACCGCGGGAAGGAGCTCAACTGTAAAAGCATTCGAGACCTTGGCTTTGTTGCTGCGATGGGAAAAGCCGGAGGGGGCCGCAACGAAGTGGATCCGAGATTTATGTCGCTGTTCAATGTCTTCCACGTCCCGTTTCCTTCCGAGGAGTCTCTGCATTTAATTTATTTCTCCATCCTGCAAGGTCATACCTCGGTAACTTGATTGTGGTCAGCACTCGGGTGGAAATGGACACGGGGCCGCCTTAGCGCGGGGCAGCGTGGGCACAGCGCCTGCCGCCACCCGTGCTGGGGCTGTGAACGTGCCTTAATTTCTTTCAAACCAGAAGGAAAACAATGAATGTAATCCTGATTGAATTACGTTCACCT
Organism: Lyroderma lyra; assembly: GCA_004026885.1. NCBI lineage: Eukaryota > Metazoa > Chordata > Mammalia > Chiroptera > Megadermatidae > Lyroderma > Lyroderma lyra. The sequence continues at coordinate 43,378 of PVJL010003105.1, forward strand.
GCATACCAAGGCAGTTGTAGAGAATAAAATAATGTATTTTTCTGAAGAAAGGGGCCTAGAAGCAACTGTGTAGTGGGCCCACGGACGTCACGACGTGGCCCCGAGTTACACTGCCACATCAGGTCACAGCAGGGAATCAATGAGGGGACTTGGGTTCCAGAGTCAGACCCCATTCTGCCCTGGAATGTGGAGATGACCGTGATCCCCAGCGCCCCGGGTTCTGGGACTGGAGAGGAGGAAAGTGCACGCAAAGTGTGTGGCACAGGGCCCAGCACGCAGCAGGCGCTCACTAGCTGCGGGTTGCTGCTGTCACTGTTAGAGTCACTTGCCCCGCAAATGGAGCTCATTCCTCAATAACAACCTCTGGTCTTGGTTGACATTTGCCTTCTAAAGTGGGGCTTCCACACTTGAAGTCTTCAGGGGCCAGGCAGGAAAGGCCAAGGTGTGGCAGGGCCAGGTGTGGTCAGCAGTCGTGTCTGGGGGCACCTGACCTGTTCGTGCCCTACCTTAAGGCACTCGCTTTCGGAACTGACGTCTGCACCCGTCAGACTCAAGCTGCGGCGAGGCTTGGGGCTTTGATCTCACGTAATGTTGACGTGTCAGTTAATGTGACAATCTAGAAAAGCAAAAGCAGATCAGGTGATGAGTTTCGCTTTGAATTTTTTAAAATCTCCTCTTAAAAAGTTACGGTAAGCTTCCCATAACCTTAGTTATTTTAACGGTTTTAAAGTATGGAATTCAGTGGCATTTAGTGCACTCAAGTGCTGCACGACCGTCACCACTACCTAGTTCCAGAGTGCTTTCGTCCCCCTCCACGCAGTCCCTCCACCTTCCCTTCAGCCTCTTTGCTTCCTGTCTCCAGGAATTTCCTGTCCCGGGCGCTTCACACAAACGCAGTCATGCCACATGTGGCTTCAGTGTCTGGGTTATTCCACGGAGCAGGTGTTTGAGGTTCGCCCACAGGACAGCGTGCGTCGGCGCCATTTCTTTTCCTGGCCGAGTGACGTCCCGCGGGGCGGCCGGGCCACAGCTGGCTCCCCCCACGCACCCACTGCTGCGCATCTGAGGCGTCTTGTCGTTTTTCAGGTCTTCCACGAGAGCATCGTGGCCGTGAGTGACAAGTTGACGCGCTGCACTTTGGCACTTTACAAAAACATAGTGCAGGACCTGCCTCCCACCCCATCCAAGTTCCACTACATCTTCAACCTCCGCGACCTCTCGCGGGTTTTTAATGGGCTGGTGCTCACTAACCCGGAGCGGTGAGTACGTTTCCCCTCACCAGGAGGGCCCCGCAGCCATAGCTTCTCTACTCCTTCAAGGCAGAGCACTTATCCGTGAATTCAATCCTTCAGTTAAGTACCCAGTATCTTTTTTAGAAAGGAGTTAAACGCGTGGCTTACGGGTGGCACAAGAGAGGCAGGTGTGTGGGTGTGGACAGGTGTGTCCCCTGCTGGGATGGCCCTGCTGACCTTTCATGCTCCGTCCTAACGTCGGAATTTCCCCGTGTGGAGCCTTTGGCTCACGCAACTGATGGTTCCCAGTTAAAACTGGGGACAGAAGGGATGTAAGTCCGGGTATAACGATTTTCTCATTAAAAGTAGAGTTATTTATGTGTTTACATTACATATGCTTTAATCTGTGTAGATTTACAAGCACAGTCCAACCTTGTGGCTTCACATCATGACTTGAAAAGTGGATCAAGGACTTGCCATGGACCCACCTCACTCTCGCTGCCTTGGGAGGGTTGGGAATGGCAGCGCCAGGTGTTTAGGGTGCAGTGAGGGCTCCTCCAGAAACCAGGGAAAGCTCCAGAACTGGGGCCAAAGAAGGAGCTGCCAGTGGCCCCAATGCTGATTTAAATCATTTATTCGGACAAGTAGGAGCAGGGTCAGGTGCTCATGTTATGTCACTTATGTCATCTGTAGGTAATGTTCTTTTCCTTCCCGATGGTGGGTAAGCTGCAGACGGTGACTCCCTGGTCTTTCCTCTGGGTTTGTTAGCTTCCATTCCATTTCATTAATGTGAGACCACTGGAGAAAAGGGACCAGGGACATGTTCTTTCCTGTACCCTGTGTACCCATCTGAAAATAGTTGGAGTCAGCCCGCTCCTCTCCCGATGATGTCGTGGCCGATTTTGCCCCTTCCACCCTGTAGGTTCCATACGGTGAGCCAGATGGTGAGAGTCTGGAGGAACGAATGTCTGAGAGTCTTCCACGACCGACTGATCAGCGAGGCAGACAAGCAGCTGGTCAGTCCTCGGACCCACCGCAGAAGTCCTCTCTGGGTGGAAAGGGAGCATAAACACACCAGTGTATAGTACATGGCAGAGAGATAGACGCTAAGGATGAGCACCAGCGGGGAAAGGGGAGGGGGAGTATTTAGTCCCTGTAGCAACTGGGAAAAACTCCAATGCAAATGACTTCAGACAGTCCTCGTGCATGCCTTGCTGCCTAAAAGTGTTAGCACACCTGTGTTGTTGAGTTTGGGTCCTTCTGGGGTCTTCTATTGCAAGGTGCAAGCGCACATAGCAGACTTGGTCACGGAACACTTTGCCGATGACGTGGAGGTGGTGATGAGGGACCCCGTGTTGTTCGGAGACTTCCGGATGGCTCTGCAGGAAGGCGAGGCGCGCATTTATGAAGACATCCAGGATTACGAGGCGGCCAAGGCTTTGTTCCAGGTGTGGACGGGGCTCACTTCTCCCGGGAACACTGCAGGGGCGCTCAGGAGGCAGAGTGGGGAGGGGCACCTGTGTGTCTGTCTCCCGTCCCGGTTCAGAATGTGAGCTTGTGTCCAGCCTGGTGGCTCCCACATCCTGCGCTGCTTGGGAATGACCCGAGGCATTTGTTAGACACACAACCCCTGGGCCCGTCCCCCCCTAGAGTCACTTCTTCCAGCCCATGGTGGGTCCCAGGGTTCCAACACACGTCAGGTTTGGGAACCATTCTCATCTTAATTCACGAGTTGAGCCTTGCCATCAGCGTGGGCTTGCCGCCGGGCAATCACAGACCTGCAGATGGACATCTCGACTGTGAATGCTAAACACGGTGTCCCGTAAACCCAGATGATTTAGTGATTTCAGTGACTGCAGACCTTGAGAAAAACCTCTCCTCTGTGCTGACTCCCTCCTGGACGAAAGGAGAGGATCTGCCTCTGAAAGCCCAGTGACCCTTTGGAACTCTTCCGCGCCCAGGAGATCCTCGAGGAGTACAATGAAAGCAACACCAGGATGAACCTGGTTCTGTTCGACGACGCCCTGGAGCACCTGACCCGCGTGCACCGCATCATCCGCATGGACGGCGGCCACGCCCTGCTGGTCGGCCTCGGGGGCTCCGGGAAGCAGTCTCTGGCCAGGCTGGCCGCCTTCACCGCTGGCTATGAGGTGAGGCCGCCCCCCCACCCCGGCAGGAGTTGGGTGTATGTCAGTCCCTGCAGTGGGTGGTCCATGCGGACAGCGGAGCAGGCTGTAACGTCAGAGCGTGAGCTTCTCCCATAGTACAGAGTGGCTTGTTTTGGGAGAGGGGGTTAATATTTTAACTGACTGTCCAAAGCATCTCCTTCTTGTGCTGGTTTTGGAATGGAGACTGTGTCAAGTGTGAAGGTCAAAACAAGCACATCCTGCGGTTGGTGGTGAGGTGCACGCGGATGGAGGGGGCTTGGCCCAGACCCTCCCTCACAGGCAGCGTTCAGGTCGGCAGCTCTCCGGCTGCTGTGTCGGCACAACCCGCACGGTGGTTCTGGGCCCTTCTTAGAATCTCTGTTAAAAAAAACAGCTTTCCTGAAACGTAATTCACAGACCACACAGTCCAGCTCTCGTGTATTCTCAAACGTGCGCCGCTACCACCACGGTGCATTTTAGAATTTTTGTCACCCCGGAAAGAAATCCGTACCCTTTCGCTATCACCCCTAGCTTCCTGCAGCCCCAGCCCTAAGAACCCACGGTCCGTGTAGCTGTCCTATTCTGGACTCCCCCGTGACTCGTCGTGGGCGCGTGGTCCTCTGCGACGGCTTTTCCCTCAGTGTCGTTTTCGGCTTCATCCACGTGTCAGCACTTCGTTGCTTTTTCTGGCTGAATCGTGTGCCGCTGTGTCACAGACCACGCTTGTTTATCTGTCTGCCCACTGACGGACACTGGGGCTGTTCCCACCTTTTGGCTGCTGTGAGCATCCGAGTCCCAGTTTCTGTGTCAACACGCTTTTGCTCCTCCTGCGTGTACACCTCGGAGTGGAGTAGCTGGGCCCTGTGGCAGTCGTGTGTGGACAATCGGCGGGTTAAAGGCAGGCCAACCAGGCGTCCCATTTGAAACGGGACAGAAGACAACGGTGCGTCCAGTCAGCCGACTGACACCTCACATTGAACGCAGCGAGACGAGGCTGACCCTCCGCACCGCAGTGGGCCAGTGCTGCTGTTTTCTGTGTTGTTTAAAACGGGACGAGTGTCAGCCTAGGAAAGGGTGTAGCTTTTAAAAACTTTTGATACATGGCACCAGATTTCACATTAGAAAGCTTGGACCTGGATTCATGGTGGAGTTTGCCTCCTTGGAGAGGGAGGGAGCGGGCAGGACCTGCAAAGCACTTCTAACTGTACCCGTAACATTGCTGAAAACAGGTTTGAAGCAAATATGACAACACTTTTCCTAATTTTGCTGAGACACAACTGACGTCTATCGCGTCATGAGCTGTAGGTGCCTCGCTTGCCTATATTGTGACGTGATGACCAGGAGGTTGACTTAACGTCCGTCATCTCATACAAGTGCAGGAGAGGCCCGCGGGAGAACCATTATCCCGTTTCACGTGTAATGGGATGCGTGGACACAGCATTTAAAACAGCTCCCTGTTCGGGCTCCCGGGCGCTCCCGTCGCTCCCGTCGCTCCTGTCGCCCGCCCCTGCTTCCTCCCCTGCCGCCTCTGTTCTCGCCGCCCCTCCTCGCTGTAACCCCATCGCGCTCACCACCGAGGGTGTCGCTCCCCCCCTCCGTTTTCCCACCCCGACGTGGTCCAAACGGGCACAGCAGGGCTCCCGCCATGCACTCACCCTCCCGGGCGCGGGACGTCTGCCGTGACTCGCTTGGAGCGGTTCCCACTCAGCGGGGCTTGGTGGGAGCGGCCCAGGTCGGCTGGAGATGCAGTCGCTGGTACCCCTTGGATGGCTGTGCCGGCGCACAGTGGGCCTCTCCCTCTGCTGGCCCGTGGCCCTCCCTGGGCCGTCGTCTCCAGTGGACGCTGCGTCACTGTCGGCAGGTGTTCGAGATCCTTCTGAGCCGAGGCTACTCGGAGAACAGTTTCCGGGAAGACCTGAAGAACCTGTATCTGCAGCTGGGCATTGAGAACAAGACGATGATCTTCCTGTTCACGGACGCCCACGTGGCCGAGGAGGGCTTCCTGGAGCTCATCAACAACATGCTGACGTCAGGTACTGCGGAGGCGCTGGGGAGCCCGTCTGAGCCGTGTCACCTGTTCCAAGCACTTAGTCCCCACGGGGGAGGCAGGTGAACCGAGCTGGCAGGAGGGTTGCACGTGGACCTAACAGCCAACACGGGAAGGGGCCCACATGCGGGGGCGTGTGGTGACCTGGCGGAGGGACACAAAGCCAGGTCGGGGGCCCACACCACACAGGGTCTGTGCGTCACTCTCCATGCAAGGACGTGCCTACGTTTCCTTATAAAAAAGCTCCCTCTGGAGGCCCTAATAGGTTAGAGGGAGGGACAAGGTGCGGGGTGGGGCAGTTTGGAGCTACCCCGGCATGCGGGGGAGAGAGGATGGCGACTTGGACCGGAGTGGGCAGTGGGGGTGCAGAGGTGCGTGTGGACGCACGGGCGGTTTGGGAGGCAGAGCCAGTGGGCTGGATGGACAGGATGAGGACAAGTGAGGGCGCAGCAGGATGGCTCCCGGGTTTTCAGCTTGAGCAAGTGATGGGTGGTTTCACTTACGACAACGGGACGACCAGATGGGGCGGTGGCCTTCGGGGCCTGTGGGGTTTGCTGCCCTGAGGACAGATCCAAGTGGGCAGCCAGACAATGTATTTGTTTGCCAAGAAAGCCCGTGCTAAATGCCTCGGGGGGAGCCTGGTGTGGGACTTTGCACACAGGGGTCGCAGTGGCTCAGCCCCGGTCTTCTCTGGTCTGTACACCCCATCCCGGCGCTTGGGCTGCGGGGACTGAGAAGTCTCTGGTGGCCTCAGTCAGTGGCACCGCAAACGACGGAGGCTGCTCGTCCTCCGGAGCGCTGGGCTCTGCGGCAGGTTCTCTGTCCTCGGCTCCGAGGCCGTAGGGGCGGGGGAGCTCCTCACTGTGGGTCGTCCTGGGCATTAGAGGACGTTTAGCAGCGTCCCTGGCCTCCACCCACTAAAGGGCATTAACCACCCTCCAGCCCCCTGCTCCCCGAGTTGTGACAACCAGAACATCTGGAGAATTGCTGACTGTCTCTTGGGGGTCAAATTGCCCCCAGCTGAGACCCCTGCCCTGATGCTCATGAAAACCCCCCCGGGTAGGCAGGAGGCATTTGTTACTCCATTTCACAGGTGAGGAGTTGAGGCTCACGGGGATTTACACAGGCGAGGGAGCCGTGGGTGTCAGAGTCGGGACCCCAGCCCCGCTCTTTGGACTGACCCCGTGACGCTGTGCTTCCGTCACGTCAGCACCTCGAGCGGCCGTAGCCCCACGACGCCAGGAGCCCCCCGTGTGTGTGTTTCCTAGGCATCGTGCCCGCGCTTTTCCCAGAAGAGGAAAAGGAGTCCATCCTCAGCCAGGTTGGACCAGAAGCTCTGAAGCGTGGGGTGGGCCCGGCCAAGGAGTCCGTGTGGCAGTACTTCGTGAACAAGAGTGCGAGTCACCTGCACATCGTCCTGGGCATGTCGCCGGTGGGAGACACCCTGAGGACACGGTGCAGGAACTTCCCAGGTGCCCTGAGGCTGGGCCTGCACATCCGTGCACCCCCTTCAGCAGGGTGTGGGCTTGGGGAGAGATGCGTGTCTTGGGGTTCCACCGGCAGAGTAAAACACGACACGGCCACTCGGTGGCAGTCTGGGCCCTGCAGTGTCAGATGAGCCCCGCTCTGCCCCTGGCTCAGGCCGGCAGGCTCTCGTGTGGCCGGCGGGCAGGTGATGTCCTTCCAACAGGGGCAGAGGCTCCCGATCGCAGAGGTGGGGCCAGCGTGACTGCAGCATCGCGCTCTGCTCACGCCCATTTGGGGGAAGTCTGCCGGCCCCACGAGGGGTGCAGTGCCTGCCCTAGAACAGCGGTCCCCAGGGAGCACGTGTCAGTGCCTGGAGACACTTTTGGTTGTCGCATGGGGTGTGTGCGTGGGCGGTGTACCGCTGCTAACTAGTTGATGGAGGCCAGGGGTGCTGCTGACACTCTGCGAGGCACAGACAGTCCCCACACAGGGGTTGTCAGGCCCAGACGTCGATGACGCTGAGGTGGAGAGAGCCCGTGAACGCATCCAGCTCAGTCACCACTCTGTTGGGTGCTGAAGATGGCATCAGTGTCCTGGGCGTCAGGGTTGCAGAGTTGAACATCTCCGTTGTCTCTTTTGCTCTTCAAGGTCTAGTAAATAACACTGGCATTGACTGGTTCATGCCTTGGCCTCCCCAAGCCCTGCATGCAGTCGCCAAGTCATTTTTAGGTAAGTGACCACTAATACGGGGCCCACAATAATGGTAGAACAAAGCAACATGTCATCCCTTTGAATTTGGGTCCAGTAGATTCCTTCAATGTTAACCCCACTGGCCTCGAATGGTGTTTTGGTCTGTTAGTTTGTTTCTGGTTCATATTGTGTTTTAGTCCATAGGGATTTCAGGGGATTTACGAGGACAGTTTAGGATAAAAATCGATTAAGTATCGCCCAAAGCAGGAGTCGGCAAACCTCGGCCCGTGGGCCAAATGTGGCCTGGCCCACTGCTTTAAATAAAGTTTTATTAGAACACAGACTCATTCATCTGTGAACATAGTGTCCACGGCTGCTTTTATGATACAACCACCAAGCCGAGTAATTGCAGCAGAGACTGTGGGGCCTGAGACTGTTTGGCTCTTTATAGAAAGCACGTGCTGACCCCTGACCCGAAGGATGCCTAAGGGACCTTTCGGTAAACTGATTATTAATCTGCACCGAATTTGCTCTGAAGTTTCAGACACGTTACGCCTTCAGTGATTTTAATCTCAGAAATAAGAAAGCAAGTCAGTTTATCTTCAGGAAAATACTTCTTTTCCTGGACCTATCTTGAGTGGGTTTATGACACTAGGTGACATTGTAAATAGTGTCACCCTTATAAATACAAACGTATTCAATAAATAAGTAGTAAGGTCCCCTATACTGGTAAAAAGTAATGTTTTGAGGAAAGGGGCTATGAGGGTGAGTCTCCTGACACGATGACTCAGGGAGCAGCTGACGTTTTCTGTGAAGGACCAGGTGGCACGTGTGTTCAGCCTCGTGGGCCATACTGTCTCTGTTGCGCCTGCTCGCTTCTGCCGCCGAGTCATGAAAGCAGCCATGGGCACTGTGGGAATGAGTGGGTGTGGCCGTGTTCTGGGACCACTTGACACACACCGTGGGCGGGACCAACTTGTCCCACAGGCTGGAGTTCGCCAGCCCTGACGTCACAGGCGTGCGAACCGTCTCCACGCACTGGCACGTAGGTTTGCTCTCGGAGCCCAGTGGCTCAGGCCACGGAATTCGCTTAGGAGGCTTTCTCTGCACTTGGGTGGACTGAGCCCCAAGGTGCGGGCACGTGCGAGGCAGAGATTTTCATGCCTCTGGCTTGCTGGCCGCTGGTGTAATCCAAGATCAGGTCTGCAGGGTCTGGGGGTGGGCACTGTCCAGTCTTGCGCTCCTTTTCCAATTTGAGACGTAGTCTGCTCTGAGGTGGAAGTATTTCGCCGTCTGTTAGGCTGAGTGGAGTGAGCCTTGATTCTTTTGACAGACAGTTAAGAGGTTTCACCTTGCACCCAATACGTGCTGGGTGCAGTGGGTGGAGTGGGGACACTGGGTGGATTTCTTACCTGTAATCCCAAGCCCCTCCCTCTCCCCATGCCTTAGCCACTCGGGGGACAGACCTTCCTACCAGTGGGAAGAAATTTTGCTGTGCTTTCAGAGAAAATATCAGAGCATGGATGGATCGGTACTGCCCGGAGTCCAGAAAAGTCACCAGCGAGTGATAACTCCTCTTTCGCCTTCTTTTTTTTTTTTTTTTTTTTTTAATTCATTTTTATTGTTAGACTTATTGGGGTGACATCTGTTAGCAAGGATTACATAGGTTTCAGGCATATAATTCTACAGTGCGTTGTCACCTTGTTGTATAATAAGTTCACCACCTAATGTGACTTCTCTTTCCATCACCTTATATTTAGCTTCCCCCCTCCTTTTTTTTTTTTCTTTCTTAAAAACATTTTTATATTATTTTTATTGTGGTAAAATACAGATAACATAAAATGTTCCATTTTAATCATTCTCAGCTGCGTAGTTGGTGGTATTAACTACCCTGACAGCGTTGTTGCAGCAGCTGCCGCCCCCCAGCGTCTCCCGGGCGTCTCTCACCTTGTAGAACGGAAGCCCGGAGTTTCCGCTCCCCATCCCATCGCCCGGCTCCTGGGGGGCACTAATCTGCTTTCTGTTTCTGGGAATGTGCGTGTTGTAGGCACTTCGTGGCCGTCGAACCGTGCACACTGGTCCCTGCACTTGGACGTTTCTGGGGCCGTCCCCGTTGCAGCGTGTGCCGGACGTCCCTCCTCGCTAAGGCTGCATGGTGTTCCCTTCCATGGACAGAGCACGTTCTGCTCGTCCATCCTCTGTTGACGGACATGTGGGTCACTTCCACGTTGGCTGCTGGGAGCCACGCGGCTGTGGACGTGGCGTGCAGGAATCTGCCCGCGTTTTATCGTTCCTTTGGGCATGTACCCAGCGTGGGTTGTTGGGTCCCGCAGGAAGTCTGTAGCCTTTGGAGGAGCTGCACCTTCTCTTGCTTTAAGAGGTGGCTTTCCCATCCCTCCCTCTTCAGGGGATAATCCGATGATCCCAGGAGAAAACATAGAAGATCTGGTGGAACACGTGGTTCTGGTCCACGAATCGGTGGGCGAGTTCAGCACACAATTTCTACAGAAACTGAGGCGCAGCAACTACGTCACCCCCAAGAATTACCTTGATTTCATTAACACGTACTCGAAGTTGCTGGACGAGAAAACGCAGTATAATATTGGTGAGACGCGGGCAGGGGCTGCCTCGCACAGAGGCCGCGCTCGGTGAGGAAGGACGTGAGCGCGGCCTCTCAGTGGATAGGCCTCAGCAGGAGGCGTCCTCAGGACCGAGCCCGTTGGGTTTTGCATTTCAGGGCCCCGGCACACACGCTTTTCGTCCTGTTTCTGTGTTGGCCCCCGAACTTCCTTAGTAATTTTCATCGCCTGGGAGCTAGTGGGTGGCTCTGCTGAAAAACGCTTTTGAAAAACACCCTGGCTCTTGGCCGAATGAAGGTCGTTTTCAGGAACGTGTTCATTTTGGCGGACGCCGCCCCGATACGGCACGGGCTGGGCCCTGAGAGACGCGTGACGTCGCGTGAGCGGGAGGCGGGCGCGTCGCGGCGAGGCCATCGGAACGCCTGCCCAGTGTGCGGGGGCAGCGCCCGCCTTGGCCGTGAGTGCAGGTGCTCTTTCCTCAGCCCAGTGCCGGCGTCTGGAGGGGGGCCTGGACAAGCTGAAGGAGGCCACCATTCAGCTGGACGAGCTGAACCAGAAGCTGGCCGAGCAGAAGATCGTGCTGGCGGAGAAGTCAGCCGCCTGCGAGGCCCTGCTGGAGGAGATCTCCACCAACACGGCCATAGGTGAGTGTGGGACCAGCCCCCACATAACCGCGGGAACGGGGCCCCAGGGGGACATCCGCCTGTGGGCCCCGAGGGGGGCATCTTTGGATCCTTTCTGCCTCGTCCAGCCTTCTGGTGGTGGTGGGCCATCCTGGGTGTCCTGTGGCTTGTGGATGCATCACTCCAACCTCTGCCTCTGTCATCACATGACCTTCTTTCTGACCTTGTTCTCACATGGCCTTCTCGGAAGGACACCATCGTTGGGTTTAGGGCCCTGCCTACCCCAGTGTGACCTCATGTGAACTAATTCCAGCTTCAAAGACCCTCATTCCAAAGGAGGCAGCATTCTGAGGTTCAGGGTGGACTTGAATTTCAGGGGGAACATTACTCAGCCCAGTACACCTGCTGTGAGCCAAGCCCTGTTCTCAGTGTTGGGGTCACAGCCCTTGGGGAGATGCTCACGTTCTGGTGAGTGGAACCAGACAACCAATGAGTCAGAATGTGGGTGACATCTCAGATTGCGATCCGTGTCCTGAAGCAAATATAGCGAGGTGACTGAGGGTGACAGGGGGCAGGCCGCTTCAGGGGGCGGGGGCTTTGGAACCAGGCCTGGACACATATGGGACAAGATGGTGAGGAGGCCGAGAGGTCTCAGTGAGCCAGCAGCCAGAGTGGGCAGCCCCGGTGCCCTCAGCTAGCTCTGGCCAAGCAGGGCCGGGCCATGGCACATGATGTGGAGTGGCTGGGACGCGGGCGGGAGAGTCAGAATCGGAGGAGCCGCTGCACCCTGAGGACTTCCGTCCCAGTGGGGACACCGGAGGTCGCAGTGCTGGCCAGAGCTCATTAGAGCCCCCGGTGGCCCAGCCTCGGCCCTGCAGGTCTGCGAGCTGCTTTGGCTCAGCAGCAGTGGCCCATCCTCCCCACACCGGTGGCCTCACCCCGCTCCCCCTCCCTCCACAGCGGAGGAAAAGAAGAAGCTCGCCGAAGAAAAAGCCATGGAGATAGAGGAGCAGAACAAGATCATCGCCGTGGAGAAGGCCGAGGCCGAGACGGCCCTGGCCGAGGTCATGCCCGTCCTGGAGGCCGCCAAGCTAGAGCTGCAGAAGCTGGACAAGTCAGACGTGACTGAGATCAGGTGACCGGTGGCAGTCCCCCACGGTGCTTGTCCGCCAGCGCCGCTCCTGACAGCAGTGGCGACAACCGTGGCGGTTAGGGAGCCCAGCCGCGTGCCAGCCCCCGTGGTGGGCGCTCTCCGTGGCGGGGACTGGTACCGTCTTCGCTTGCAGATGAGGCAGGGGGGCCCCAGGAGGCGAGCCGTCATGCCCCAGGCCTCCAGGTGGTACGCAGCGGGGCCTGCTGGCCTTGAGCCTGGGCCGACCCACAGAGGAGACTGGGATCCCGAAAGGGCTGTGTGGGACAGGGGTGCTTTGTGGCCAGCCGTCCTGGTGGCAGAGGCCAGCGCCTGCTATAACCTGAGCGTGGACCGGAGCTGCTCTGACCCGTTTCTCACCCAACGGGCCGTGCACAGTCGGGGGGAGTGGGTCTGTACTGCGGCCCCCAGACATTTCGCAGATCAGCCTGTGAGATGACTCCGTCTCCTGCAGCCAGACAGCTTGTGTGCTGTCGGGGGCAAGGGGGCCGGGGTGGGTGGGCAGCCGTGCTCCCTCCCCGCCGGGCCCAGTGAACAGAGCTCGCTGGTGACCCACGCACCATGGGGGAGGCCGGGGGAAGCAGCTCCTGCTGGCTGGCCCCCTGTCCCCGTTGCTGCCTGGCCCACCAGCCCCTCCCCTGGGGCAGGAACGTCAGCTCCGCCTCCTCGCTCCGCACCACGCCCCATTTTCAGGAGCGTCCCACTGGGGAGAGGCCCCGTTCCGGCAGGATGGTGCTGGCTCTGTGCTTGCCTTTTCCTAAGAGCTGGGCAGCATCCCTTGTTGAAGGCCGTGACCCTGCTCTTCGCTTGTCAGTGCGACACGTGAATCTGAACGGAGGGTTTAGCGGGTCCCGGGGCAGGGGGCTGAGTGACTCTTGGGAGCAGGAAGGCATCGCTGCAGCGTTTACGTTGTGGTTTCAGTGAAGGGGACTCCACAGGACCACACGGGACACTTGCTACGTGTCCCCTGCAGTTAGATGGTGTGGCTGTATCACCCCGAAACAGGCGTGTGAGGTGGGTGCCCGACTCATTCCTGAGGAAGCTGTGTGACCTCTGGGAAGTCACCTAACCTCTCCGTGGCAGTTTCCTCATTTGTGAGACGAGGATCATAACAGTTGTCCCCTCAACGGCAGGGTCCTTATGGGGATCCAGTGGGTCATTGTGTACCGAGCTCTCAGGACGGGGTGGAGCACAGTCGGTGCCTCCCCATTTTATAGGTGGGAAAACCGAGAACCCTGGACAGTTCGCAGGACGCCCCAGGGCACCGGGCCCTGCCCCGGAGCCTGGGCTCTTTCCGTTGCGTATCTGAAAGCATCTTGCTGGTTTTCTCTCTCTTTTCAATTTATAATTTTTAATTTTTCGATTACATGTGAGAACGGAACATTACATTAGTTTCAGGCACACAGCACAGCGATGAGACACTTGTGTGCCCTCCCCCACCGACGATTCAGAGAGCGGCCCGTGATGACAGCGGCTACCATCCAGTCTGAGGAGTCACTCCAGGGTGTGATTGCAAATGTGGATTCTCAGGCCTCACCCTGACCTCCTGTCGCATACACTTGCTGGTGGCCTGGGCTTGCCTTTTAATGACACCCCCGCTAGGATTCTGACCCTGGTCAGGTTCTAGGAGCCTGGTCTGGCCCCGACAGAAGAGGCACGCCCCACCCCCGCTCTCGAAGACGGATGGCTTCCTTTGCCCCCGGGCAGCATTCCCGCCAAGGCGGGACTCTGGGCTGAGCCATGTTTTCTGGAACTCTCACTCAGGCCGGACCCTGACCCACAGGCGTTCCATTTCTCACCAGGTCCTTTGCAAAGCCCCCAAAACAGGTGCAGACGGTGTGCGAGTGCATCCTTATCATGAAGGGGTACAAAGAGCTCAACTGGAAGACAGCCAAGGGCATGATGTCCGATCCAAACTTCCTGCGCTCGCTGATGGAGATGGATTTTGATTCAATTACTCAGAGCCAAGTCAAAAATACCAGAGGCGAGTGTGGGCGAGTGTCACAACGGCCAGGGTCGTTGGCAGTTGGGCATCTCGGTGTCTTGGGCCGGGGTGGAGAGCCAGTGGAGGGCTTGTGGGCAGACTCTCCCGTTGTGGTCACATGGTCATGGTGGCCCTGCAGGTGGATGGGTGGAATGACTGTCCCCAGAGGAAGATGGCAGCACTGTCCCATGGAACGGGAGGGTGGGTGCTGGCTGGGCAGGAGCCGCCATCACCTGCTGCATGCTTGATGCCACCGTGACTCTGGTTGTCCCCAGGATGAGACGGGAGCCTCTCATGGAGCCTGGCCAGGCCTGGTCTCCTGTGCATCCTGTGCGACAGGCATGGTAGTGCTGGGAGTTGGTCTAACCTTGACTTCTGTTGCTCCTCTTGCCATTATAAAGCCATCTGTCGATGGACAAGGTGGAGGGTGGCGGCACCGGCCACGGCCAGCCCCCCGATCTTCGGTCGTGGACCACAGCATTCCCTTCCAGACTGACTGCTGACCTGCCCCGGTGCTTAGCCAGCAGGAACAGTGACTGTCTTTGCCAAAGGCAACACAACTTTGTATTGTCACTCTTTATCTTGGTGGTTTGTTCAGAACTTTCATGCTCTTTTTCAGCCTCTTAAAAACAAAATGAAAGGAAACACAAAGGACAATTGCCCCCAAAACACAAGGAGCTCTCCTTATTCGAGTATCGATTAGATGGGTTTCCGTTTATGTGAATTTGCTCTGGGGATGAGGGTGCAGGTGAAGGTGGTGACCCATAATGGCCTACAACTCCCCGTTAGCTGCCAGCTCTGAGCCACCTTGGTGCCCCATTGGGTCCCCTGGTTGTCTTATGGAGGTGCTTGGGTCATGGGGTGCCCTGGGTGTCGGTAAGCTGTGCACCTCACTCACCACCTTGAACATCCTCTTAAGCAAAACTCATTGGGTTTGGACCCAGCCTGCTCCGCGGGAGAGCTGGCTGGGTGCTGTGCACCTCGCCCATGAGCCTCGATTTCCCCTTTTACATTCCCAAGAGGCACCCACTGCTCAGGGTCATCATCATCTTGTCTCTGACCCTTAGCCCTCTTGAAGACTCTCAACACTACAACGGAAGAAATGGAAGCCGTGAGCAAGGCGGGCCTGGGAATGCTGAAATTCGTCGAAGCTGTGATGAGCTACTGTGACGTTTTTAGAGAAATCAAGCCCAAAAGAGAGAAGGTATGGTCTGTCTGTACGACCAAACACTGAAAGACTCACTGCAGTCGGAAGTAACGCGCCCACAGCCTCGCTAAAAGAATTCTAGTAAGGTTCTGATTGTAGTCTGCACAAACATTTCCCCCAACAAACAATGCTCCCAGATTACAGCTCTCGAGATGTGACGGGAACTGACGGACCCTAAGTCCGAAAGATGTTCAAATTTTGTCTGTAAAAGAGGATAAAATGTTCAAAATGGTTCTCTCGGGCAGAGGCGGGGTCTCCCGGCCCCAGCGCCACTGACACAGGCAGGGCAGTTCTCTGTTGTGGGGGCTTCCTGCGCCCTGGGGGACGCTCAGCAGCACCCCATCTCTGCCTGCTAGATGTCATTATTCCTACCCCCACGTTTCCGCCACCAAAATGTCTCTAGACATTGCCACGTCCCCCGGGAGGTGGGCAAAGCGACCCCAGTAGAGAGACAACGGGGCGCAGTAACAGGCAGAGCCCACGATACGAAGAGAATCACAAGGCCGAGGCTATCGTTTTGAGTCATACTGGACACTGACCTATAATTCAGAGTTTTATCGGACTCAGTAGTAGGACCAGCACTGTGGTCAGAGCACTCATTCTTTTGAGTCCTTTCCCTAGAACCACAGTGCCCCCTGACTGGGACTTCAGTGCACGTCGAAATTAAGCCATTTGCTACCTGGGGTGCAGGACATCTTTTTCTAATGGGATGCGGGGCTCCTGCAGCAACCCGCTGAGTGGCGCGTGGTGGCGCGCGGTGGCCCCCGAAAGTATGAACCTCATTAGAAATGCAGGGGAGCCATCTGCCTGTGTCCCGCGAATTGTCTTCACGTAGGTGGCCAGGCTGGAGCGGAATTTTTACCTCACGAAACGCGAGCTAGAAAGGATCCAGAATGAGCTGGCAGCAATCCAGAAGGAACTAGAAGCTCTGGGGGCCAAGTACGAGGCAGCCATACTGGAGAAGCAGAAGCTGCAGGAGGAGGCTGAAGTCATGGAGCGGCGGCTCATCGCCGCGGACAAGCTCATCTCAGGGCTGGGGTCCGAGAATGTCAGGTCAGCTTCCCTCGTGCCCCCACCCGGCGGGCGCCCCAAGTCCTGGGCGAGGGGTCTGGGGCGGTCTGTCTGAGTAGGTGGGGCTGTTTGAGGTCCGCGGGCCACGCCGTTCGGGAGCTGGTCCGCGGGATGTGACGACAGCTTCTAATCTGGCCCCCGAGAAAGTGATGTGGAAAACACAGGGAGCTGTTGTTTGCTTGTGGGAAACGAACCAGGTTCGGGATTTCTAAAACCTCGAAGACTGTGGCCATTTGCCGGAAGAGGCCAAAGGAAACTCTTTGCCTTTTTTTTTTTTTTATCTTTTATCTTGGTAGAATTTCGTCCCCAAGCATGGCCAGAGCGCGTGAGCGCTGCTGGCCATGTTCGTAAGTCGCTGCTGGCGCGTTCCAAGCCAGTGCGGTGACCATGCAGTGAATAGCTTTGGGCAGAGTGTGCTCTGCGAACAGTCCTCGAGGCCCCCATTAGGTCTGGGTTCTGCTGAGCCCCGGCATCCAACAGAATCTCTCAAAACGTGGGGCTCACGGGGAGGAAGGTGGCAAAACGAGCTGCCAATCTCTCTCTCCGAGAAATGTTTTCCTCTGGCTTTCCCCATTGGCAGTGGGTCAAGCTGGTTCTTCTAGAATGTTCCTTGTGACTGTGCCGGAAGGTGACCTCTCACGCCTCCCTCCGCCCCACGCCAGGTGGCTGAAGGACCTGGATGAGCTCATGCACCGGCGCGTGAAGCTGCTAGGAGACTGCCTGCTGTGCGCGGCCTTCCTGAGCTACGAGGGCGCCTTCACGTGGGAGTTCCGCGACGAGATGGTGCACCACGTGTGGCAGCGTGACATCCTGCGGCGGGGGGTGCCCCTCAGCCAGCCGTTCCGATTAGAGAGCCTGCTCACAGATGACGTTGAGATCAGCAGGTGTGCGCCCCAGGCTGGGGTCTGCGTGGGTGTGTGTCCCCTGGCTGGGCCAGGCGCCGGGCGCAGCTGACCCGACGGCACAGGCATGGCAGCGTGTGCCGCAGATCCAGCTCCCAGACTCTGAGGAGGGTTGAGCAGTCTGCGCATTGGTAGATTGTTCCAGAAGGCCTGTCCTACCACCCCTAACCCCGAGTTCACAGCTTGGCAAAATCCGCAAAAGCGCGCATCCCTGTCGCTGCCCCTTCCAGGTGGGGCTCCCAGGGACTGCCCCCCGATGAGCTCTCCATCCAGAACGGCATCCTCACCACCCGGGCCAGCCGCTTCCCTCTCTGCATCGACCCCCAGCAGCAGGCCCTCAACTGGATAAGGAGGAAGGAGGAGAAGAACAACCTCCGGGTACGCCGGCGCCCGCTCTGCACCTGGCGCTGGCCTCTGCGCTGCCGCTCAGGCCGCGAGCCGCTGCGTGCTGAGGTCGCGCTTTGCTCACCTTGGGGTCCCCCGCGCTGCCCAGGGCTGGTGGCTTTATCACTTCGTTTTGGAAGGGTGAGGAGAGGGTTTGATGGAGGTGTAATTCACGTACCGTGCAACCCGCCCCGTAGAAGGATGCAGTTCAGTGGTTTTCAGAATCAAATTCTTGTCACCTCCAAAACAGAAATGCTGCCTCTTGTCACCGCCCCCCAGTTCTCCCCTTCCCCACCCCAGCTTCTGGCAATCACTGACACATTTTCTGTCTCTGTGGATTTGCCGGGTCTAGACAGTCCGTGTGAACGGGATCACGTGGTATGTGACCTCGGGCCTCTGGCTGCTTTCACTCAGCGTCGCGGTTCAAGTTGCACCTGCGTCGTAGCGTGTCAGAGCTTCGCTCCCTTTCATGGCCGAGTAGTAGTCCGCTGCATGGCCGTGTCACGTCATCCATCCTTGAGGTGGTGGACCCGCGGCGTGTCTCCACTTTCTGCTGCTGGGAATGTTTGTGTATAAGTTCTTCCTGTGGACATGTGTTTTCAGTTTTCTTGGGTGAAAATGTTGGGACCCAATCCAAGATTCTGAGCTCCTCCTTTCCCGTATGTTTTCCGGTCCCTGCTCCCAGGTACGCACGCGCTAAGGGGGGGCAGCCTGCCTGGGCTCCAAGCTCAGGGAACGTCTGCCTCTAAAATTCGCAGACAGCTCTAAAGACAGGTATCATCAGTGCAGGGGTGTCCCTGCTCCCTCAGCCTGCCAGGGAGCTCTGAAACCACCAGCCCACCCCGAGCCCCAGTCCCAGCCCCGTAAAGAGGAAGGAGGCAGCTTCTGCCGGGGGGTGGGGGGGAAGGCTGAGAAAATGGGCATAATGAAGGGAGGGGGGTGGAGGGGAGAGGGAGGCCCCCGGGGGCTGGCACGGGGGAAGGGCTTTCCCCAATGTTCTCAGGAGGAAGATTCCAAAGCAGCCATGGGGCTGGGAGGAGGGGAGAAAAGGATGCGCATTCCGTGGGCGCGTGTTCGGGTGCTTTGGTCTCGCGGGAGGTGTGGTGGAATCCGTGATCACTCTTGGCTGTGGAACTGTGTCTAAGGGGGGGGGGCCCGCCTGAGCCTTGCGCATTTCTGGGTTTGCACGGGGTTATGTGGTCACATGCCTTGCTCCTGTCCCTGTTCCTCCTGCCCTCCGGCTCCCCTCGAGGCTCTGACGTGCCCGGTCCCCACTCCCTTCCACGTGGCACGTGGGCTGACCCTCAGCATCTGCCCTCCTGGTCCCCCAGGTCGCATCCTTCAATGACCCCGACTTCCTCAAGCAGCTGGAGATGGCCATCAAGTACGGGACCCCCTTCCTGTTCCACGACGTGGATGAGTACATCGACCCCGTGATCGACAACGTGCTGGAGAAGAGCATCAGAGTGTCCCAAGGCCGGCAGTTCATCGTCCTGGGGGACAAGGAGGTGGACTACGACTCCAACTTCAGACTCTATCTGAACACCAAGCTGGCCAACCCCAGATACGGCCCCTCCGTGTTCGGAAAGGCCATGGTGATCAATTACACCGGTGAGCACGCAGAGCGGCCGGGCGGTTGCCACGGAGCCCGGCCGCCCCAGGGGTCACTGCGCCCCGTGACCCCAGACCAGTCCCTCACAGCCACGTGTTACCTGATCGGCCCTCCTTTTAAAAAAAATAGATTTAGAAACAATCTTTTCATTAGTTGCACGTGTGCAAGAGAACATACTGCTTAGACACGTGCAGCCCCTACACGGTGACAACCCCGCGGGCTGCGGGCCTGGAGCAGGGGCCCCGGTACCCGCCCTCGGAGGCGGCGGGACCCCGTCTGCTGGGGCAGGAAGGAGCCCTGCACTTCCGTTTCTGCGGACACGACTGCACTTCCCTTCCTGACTGAACTCTGTCAGGAATCGATGCCCCTGCTAGCACTTTCCAGGGTTGTCCCCCGGGTCTTCAATGGGTTACTGAGGTGGGGGTGTGCTTGCCGCGAGGGTCCCCAGCACGCGGAGCCCCGGGCTCGATTTGGTCCCTCGTCCTTCATCCCGCTTTCCGGCCACCGCTCTGGAGAGCAGCATCTCCCCTGTGTCCCGATGTTTCCACCCGGTGGCTTTGGAGGGACTTGGGCAGGAGCGGGAGTCCTCGTGTCCCCGCAGTGCTGGCCGGGGCCCGGGCCCGGCGGGGGACGCGGCAGCAAGGGCCTCCCCTGTCCCCCGCAGTGACGCTGAAGGGCCTGGAGGACCAGCTGCTGAGCGTGCTGGTGGCCTACGAGAGGCACGAGCTGGAGGAGCAGAGAGAGCACCTCATCCAGGAGACGAGCGAGAACAAGAACCTGCTCAAGGACCTGGAGGACTCGCTCCTCCGGGAGCTGGCCACCTCCACGGGGAACATGCTGGACAACGTGGACCTGGTGTACACCCTGGAGGAGACCAAGTCCAAGGCCACAGAGGTGGGGGCTGCACCGGCGGGGCGCCGGGCCGCCGGGCCGGGAGCCGGCCTCCGTCCGCCCAGGGGGAGAACCGGACTCGGTGCCCAGGGCCTCACGCGTGGTCGGCCCCGCGTCGGCAGGGCTGGCAGGACAGCCTGTGGCCCCGTCGGACTCGGGCTCTGAGTCACACGAGGGTCCGCCCGCTGAGAACAGGCCACCTCTGCGGGGGCGTGCCGTGGGGAGGGGACTCCTAAAGGTGTGCGCCAGCCTCTTTCCCTGAAGAGGAGCGGACAGCCCAGCCCCACTTGGCTAACTCAAAAGCAGGTTCTTCAGCTCCGAAGGCCGGAAAGTCTGTGACGGCTTCCGGGGGGCTGGGTCCCGGGCTCCGGGCTGGGCCTTCCACGGGGCTGGCTTCATCCTCTGCCTCCCCACGGGGCCAGGCTCCCCGCGTGGGCACAGGGAAGGGCTGGCCTCACGTTCCCTCAGGATCAAGTCCAAAGCGAAGAGTGAGAATCTTTGTGTGTCCCTATCAGGAAGGTCCCGAGGGGCGCTTAAGTCACATGCCCGCCCCCCAGACTCGCCCGTGGCCTGGGGATGCTGTGCGGTGATGGCTTGGGCCTGGGTCGCATGCTCCTCTCCTGGAGTTGGGGTTCAGGGGCTGTTATTGGAAGAAGGGGCCACTGGTGCCGGGGAGTCAAGCCACTCGTGTCCAGCGCGTCGTGAGGGGGCAGGCGCCCTTGGGACCCTCGGGAGCACTGTGGGGCTTTCTCTGCTGCCCCTCCCACTCCTGCCTCATGTCCTTGCCCGGGCCACAGTCTTCCTGGTGGTGGGTCACAGTCTTCCGTCCTTGCGGTAGCATGTGCCTTTCCTGTAGGTGTCAGAGAAGCTCAAGCTGGCCGAGAAGACAGCCTTGGACATCGACAGGCTGCGGGACGGCTACCGGCCGGCTGCCCGGCGGGGCGCCATCCTGTTCTTCGTGCTGTCCGAGATGGCCCTGGTGAACACCATGTACCAGTACTCCCTGAGTGCCTTCCTCGAGGTCTTTGGGTTGTCACTTAAGAAGTCACTGCCTGACTCCATCCTTGTGAAGCGATTAAGGAACATCATGGACACGCTGACCTTCAACATCTATAACTACGGCTGCACGGGTGAGCACCTCTTCCCACCGCCTGGGACAGATGTGATCTGGGCGGGAGTCCCCAGTGTTGTGCCCAAACTTACTCCTCTTGTAGGGACATCAGTCAGAGTGGCCCGGGGCCCACCCTCAAGGCCTCCTTTTAGCTCTGTCACCTCTTTAGAGGCTCCGTGTCCAAATGAAGTCACAGTCTGAGGTCCTTGGGCTCAGGGCTTCAATGTAGGGATTTGGGGGCGGGGGACACAGTTCAGCCTGTGCCACCGGGGCAGGAGAAAGGGTGGGGACCCTTGTTCTCACAGGCCTGACGCGAGTAGCCAGCCCCTCCAGGACACGTGAAGTGGAATTCCAACCGCAGATTTCGACTTAACACAACTTCTTTTCCAGGAATGCACTTCCTCTGTTAAAAAAAAAAAAAAAAAAAGAACTCGAGAATTCCGCTCCCTCCTCTCAGTAGGAGGTGTCCATAGGGTGTGCCTGCTCTGCCACGGAGACTGGCCAGGACGCCCAGTGAGACGCTCTGCCACGCCCGGCCCGCGGCCCGCGCTGAGAACTGAGCCTTGGACGCAGTCACACCCGCTTGCGTCCACGAGTGTCCTGGGCACGACAGTCGTGGACGTCGGACGCCAGGAAGGCTCAGTGCACGTGCCGTCTGGGGCTTCATTTCTCTCACGTTTAAGCATGGCGTGCCTAAGGAACTCCGCCTTAAAAATGAATTTTTAAAAAATTAATATCCACCTGTTGTTTCTCTTCAGGGCTGTTTGAGAAGCACAAGTTACTCTTTTCTTTCAATATGACGATCAAGATAGAACAGGCAGAAGGGAGAGTCCCCCAGGACGAGTTAGATTTCTTTGTAAAAGGTAAGGAATTTGCCTCGTTTCCTTCCCCACGCCCTCAGCCCACGCCGCTCACACAGGTGAGTGTGTTCGTCAGCACGAACGACGGCGGCAGGAATGCTCCTGAGAACTCGGGGTCCAGCAGCCCCCCGTTATCCGGCCTTCCAGCTGACCGTCCCGGCCTCGGAAGTGGCTCTGGTCTGACTCGGGCCACCGGGCTCTCCCTGAGGCGGGAAGCCCCGCTGCATGGCTGCCTGGCGTCACAGCTGGTGACGTGGGAGCCAGCGTGCCCTCCTCTTCCCGGCCCCCTCCCCGGTGGGTCCCCTGGCGTGAGAAGCAGGCCGAGCACAGAGCTGCCTGCGCCTGTAGACTCCCACATACACGTGGGCGCGACCGTGCCGGGGCCGGCGGGTGACTGCTTCCCTTGGGACAGGGAACATCTCCTTGGAGAAAAGCAAACGGAGAAAGCCCTGCGTTTGGTTGCCTGACCAGGGATGGGAAGATATCATTCTTCTCTCGGAGATGTTTTCAGATACCTTTGGGCGTCTTCCTGACGACGTGGAGAAACATCTGTCTGTCTGGAAGGGGGTGAGGTCGTGCTCTCTTTCTTTCTCCCTTCCCTACGTGTCCGTGACCTCCAGACTTTAACTGCAGCCTGACGCCCCGCCGTGAGTGAGAAGGCCGTCCTCTGAGTGGGGTACACAGAGTGTACTCAGGGCCCTCTAACTCCCCCAAGGGGCTCTCCTTTGTCTAGTTCAGCTAGCTTTGTGGGAGAACCATCCGTCGTCCACCTGTCTGCCCCTCCATCCATCTGTCCTGCCACCCATCCATTTGTCTGTCCATCCCCCTCTCTATCCGTCCATCCAAGAAATATTTCCACCTGTCCATCCGTCAGTCCATCCAGCCATGCATCCATCCAAGAAATACTTACTGAGCATCTACCACGTAACGGGTCCCTTCATGGGCACTGGGGACCCAACAATGACCTTCCCTTCCCGGAGCGCGTAGTTTTGGGGCTAGAAAATAACAGATCTGACTAGAAGTGGCCTTGATGTCATACTTCTATAGATTTCATCCCTCTTCAGTGGCTTTGGGATCTTCCCATAAAAACGGGGGCCTGTATCATAACACAGCTGGCGTCACTGCGAATGTCCTTTGCCCTTCCCAGTGGTACGACCTGGATTCGCTCGAGCAGTGTCCGTTCCCCCTGGGCTATGATGCAAACATCACCCCTTTCCAGAAGTTGCTTATTTTGCGCTGCTTCCGTGTGGATCGGGTGTATCGGGCCGTGACCGACTATGTGACAGTGACGATGGGAGAGAAGTAAGTGCATTGTTTACGTTTGCTTGTCCCTTTCTGTGGGTCCTCCCCACAGATGTCTGTGGTTGGCCAGCTCTGGCGAGAACTGCCACCGCCCTGTCACAGTGCCATTCGAGAGAAGTGCAGTGTGAGACACACAAGGATGGTCACATTTTCTAGGAGCCACAGTCAGACAGAGACAGGTGAAATTTTAATAACGCACAGCATTCGACTCCCTATAGTAAACTACTGTTTTCATAAGCGATCAGTAAGACACTGTGCGTACGTTCCGGGTGGCAGGGCTTCCGGGTGCTGTGTGAACCCGCCCCCCCAGCACGCCTTGCTGCGGGCTGCGGCGTGTTCCGTGCTCACAGCCACACGCCTGTCGGACCGCCGAGCTCCTGACGCACCGGCTGCGGGTGCAGACTCACGTGTGCGTCCCTGGCCGGGCGGGGACGGAAACGAGAGAAGGGAGCCGGGAGGGGACCGTGGCAGCCTGGAGAGGCCACGTCCCGTCAGCTGCCCCTTAACGCCATGACTGATGCCAGGCGGCAGTGGGGACCCAGGTCCTCTGACTCTTCCCTTGGATTTCTCCCAATCCTCACGTGTCAGCAGCTAATTCTTTGCCATCTGGAGATGTGGGCCATTCAGGGCATGTGGAACCAACCGCTGGGTGTTGTGACCAGGGCATGCCAACCTGGAAGGCCAGCCAAGAGGCCCTGTCAGGGGTCACCCAGCTCAGTACGGACCTCCCAAAGCCCCCGACAGATTACCGAGCTGTGCTGGGGGACGCAGAGAGGTCCCCGCCACTGATCACCACCACCCAGTGTGCAAGCTGTGCACAGAAGCTGGATCCTAACACCAGGAGGGCTGTGCAGGGAGCTCTAAGAGAGGGAGGTCCAGGGCACTGCACACGGGGAGCAAAGGGTCCTGGCCAGACGGGGCTCGGCCCTGGTCCGAGCGGGCCTCCAGGGCACCCCCTGACTCTGGGAGCTTCTCTCACCAGGTACGTGCAGCCCCCAGTGATCAGCTTTGAGACCATCTTCGAGCAGAGCACCCCGAACTCACCCGTCGTGTTCATCCTGAGCCCTGGCTCCGACCCTGCCAGCGACCTCATGAAGCTGGCCGAGCGCGCTGGCTTTGGGGGAAACCGCCTCAAATTCCTCGCCATGGGTCAAGGTCAGGAAAAGGTAGCGTGCCATTGGAGGCGCGAGGGCCCCGCCTCTGTTCGCAGAGAGCTGCCACGTGCCGTTAAGCTCCTGGCGCTGCCCCACACACGGGCCCCGCGCTTCCCGGGTCTGCGGGGCACGGGCGGGCACGGCGACGGCACGGACGCGAGTGTGGTTCTCCCCCCGCGGCTCCCCGATGGCCCAGCCTTTGAGGCCGTGGCGCTCTGCTGCTCTCTGAGCCCTCTCACTCCTTGTCTCCTCCTGTCCTTGCCACATGCCCATGGTGGCTCAGGGTTGTCCCTGCCCCGGTGGCACAGCCAAGGACACCGTCAGGGCCCGGGCGCCGCTGTGTCGGAGAAGGTGGAGCGCTTAGGACTGAGGACAGCCACTGTGCTTTGTCATCTTCCGGGCTGGGGCCAGCCCAGTGGACATGGCAACCCTGAAGGAATTCTAAAGGATCGTTTCTTCCAGGGCACCCGCTGTGGCTCCTGCATCACCGGGTGAGCAAGGGGTTGCTGTGGCTTTGGGACCAACTGCCGTCCCCTCTCTGTCTGTGCAGGTGGCTCTGCAGCTGCTGGAGACGGCGGTGGCTCGTGGGCAGTGGCTCATGCTGCAGAACTGCCATCTCCTGGTCAAGTGGCTCAAAGATCTGGAGAAGTCCCTGGAGAAGGTCACCAAGCCCCACCCAGACTTCCGCCTGTGGCTCACCACGGACCCCACCGAGGGCTTCCCCATCGGGATTCTGCAGAAGTCCCTGAAGGTATGGTTCAGGACGAGCACCAGTGTGCCCACAGCCCAGCTCCTCAGCTCCCTGCCATCTTGCTGTGTGCATGTATGTGCGCGAGTGCATGCATACGTGTGTCTGTGGGTGCGTATGTGCACACGTATGCATGTGTGCGTGTGCGTGTGCATATATGCGTCTGTAGGTGCGTGTGTGCGTGTGCGTGTAGAAATAAACCCAGGATATGGTTGGAACCTCATGGACACCCCTTCCCAATTCCATCTCCCCTCCCATCTTCAGAGACAGGCACTGTCCTGGAGCTGCCCAACGGGCTGGCACTCAATGACTGGGGACAGATACGACTCCCAGGCCTGTCTTTACCACGTCTGCATGTCCCCAAGACAACGTCTCCGTTAGTGTTCGTGCACTTCACATTTATCAAACCTCCTGCCGAATGCCGCGCCCGCCCCCAGCCTGCCTGGTGCAGAAGTCTCAGACACGCACCATCTAACTTACGCTCCAGAGAACGTCTGGGGCCTGGTTTTGTCATCTGTCTGTGGGGCAGGTAGAGGGAAAACCTTTCATTTTACATGAAGTTAAAGACCCTTGTCCGGGGCACCTGATGAGCGAGGACAACACGTGACTTCCTTACCTGCTTCTCCTGGACCTTTAACAAGACACTTTCCTCTGTGGGGCCGAGGACAGACAGCTACGTGCGCTGAAGGAAAAGCACGGAAGCCCCCGTTTTACACGCCCTTCATAGCTGTACTGAGTCAGTGGTTCCCGTCACGCTGTCCTCTCCTCTCTGACAGGTTGTCACGGAGCCACCCAACGGGCTGAAACTCAACCTGAGAGCGACCTACTTCAAGATCTCCCACGAGATGCTGGAGCAGTGCCCGCACCCCGCCTTCAAGCCCCTGGTCTACGTGCTGGCCTTCTTCCACGCCGTGGTGCAGGAGAGGAGGAAGTTCGGGAAGATTGGGTGGAACGTGTACTACGACTTCAACGAGTCCGACTTCCAGGTGACGGCGCGGCCGCGGCTTCTCCCCGAGAAACGGCTCCCCTTGGCCCGGTGTCCCAAGTCAGCGACAGCTGAGGTGTCCCCGCCCGCGCCGTCAGAAGGGTGAGAACGTGGGGGCCTCGGTGGGTCTGAGTGTGGCTGCGCCCGCCCCTCCCTCTGCAGGTCTGCATGGAGATTCTGAACACGTACTTGACGAAAGCCTTCCAGCAGCACGACCCTCGGATCCCGTGGGGCAGCCTCAAGTACCTCATCGGAGAGGTAGGGGTGTCTCGGGGACCCTCCGTGGGCGCCTCCCGGGCCCGGAGCGGGGCTGTGGCCTGGCACCTGCGCTCACGTGATCTGGGGGGCCTTGGGCGACCCCTCGTGCTCCTCCTGCCCGCAGCCGAAGGCCCCTGGGTCCCTGCAGACCACGGCGCACTCATCACCCAGTCGTCTCTGTCCTCAGTACGCTCCACCCACACAGAGGCCGTGGGTCCGTCGCCCCGTGTTCTAGGAGTCAGGGTCCCACCTGACCATGCCTGATGCACCTGTACACCCGCTGTGGGGGTCCAGTCTGGAGACTGTGACTGTGTTTGGGGCCCATAGGAGAGCTTCCCCAGTGGCCTGCACAAGGCTCAAACAGTGACATCACCAATTCCAAAGACAGAAGTGGCTGCTGGCTTCCTTGATGGTTTCGTTCTATTGTCTGTTCACTATGTTTTGAGATTTTGCACATTGTGTGCTGGCTCCCAGCCCCTCGTGAGGCCTGCTTACCGCGGGGCCCCGGTTGGGGAGAAGAGCCCTCTGTATACACCGGATCGAAAGGCTACGCGGTCCACATGGGCCACGCGGGCCACACGGTTTGAGCGGCACAGTGGTCAGGCCGGTGGGGGTGGCACGGAGGGCTCACAGGTCCTGACCCTGAGCCGCCTCGGCCCGGGGCCTCGGGGTGCACTGGGAGGTTCTGGGTCCCGGCCAGCGCTCAGTCCCCGGACCCTCAGGTCATGTACGGAGGACGGGCCATCGACAGCTTCGACCGGCGCATCCTGACCATCTACATGGACGAGTACCTGGGCGACTTCATCTTCGACACCTTCCAGCCCTTCCACTTCTTCCGCAACAAGGAGGTGGACTATAAGGTCCCTGCTGGCGGCGGGAAGGAGAAGTTTGTCGGTGAGACTCCTCGGACGTCAGAAGTATGTCTGTAGCCTCTGCCGGGGCCGCGGGCACATTTCAGCTCTTCCGTTTCCCGTGGGTGGCTTGGGGGCTCTTCTGGCCCCTCCGCTGGGGGGCTCCGAGGCCGGCGGGGCTGGCCTGTTGCCCCTCTCAGGGGGGCTCCGAGCTGATTTCCTGTCCCAAACGATGGCCAGTGTGTCCGATTCTGCCTGCAAGGGCAGAGCGGCCCCCGAGAAGCTCACGGTGCCTCCGTGAACGGTCAACACAGAGCGCGAGTGTGCGCGCCGCGGTCGAATGTTCACTTAAAACCGCGTCACCCGCCGCGCGTGTCTGGGGAGGTTGAGGCTGGGCCCTCCGAAACCGAGGGGGGCACACCGGTGAGTGACTTGCCCTCTGTGGTTGTAGAGGCCATTGAGGCCCTCCCACTGGCCAACACGCCGGAAGTGTTCGGTCTCCACGCCAACGCCGAGATTGGGTACTACACTCAGGCTGCTCGCGACATGTGGGCTCACCTGCTGGAGCTGCAGCCTCAGACGGGTAAGGTGTCCCCCGGGGCCACACGGGTCTGGTCGGGGCCACGGGGTACGGCACAAAGGGCTGCTGCGGGGGGCCTTCCCAAGACCCAGACGCTCAGGGTGCCCCAGGCCCACGCCCAGGTGCCTCTCTCCCGCTGAGACGTGTCCTGGTTTCAGGGGAGTCCGGCAGCGGGATCAGCCGAGACGACTACATTGGCCAGGTAGCCAAGGACATAGAAAACAAGATGCCCGAAACCTTCGACTTGGACCAGGTCAGGAAGCACCTCGGGGTGGGACTGTCCCCCACGTCGGTGGTGCTCCTGCAGGAGCTGGAACGCTTCAACCGGCTCGTCATGCGGATGTCCCGGTCCCTGGCTGAGCTGCAGAGGGTGAGCACGGCCCTGACTCAGTTTCCCGCCTCCCAGTGGCACCTGCGTCCCTGGTCCCCTTGCCTGACCGCTGTCGGTTCTGTCCACAGGCCTTAGCCGGAGAGGTTGGAATGAGCAGCGAGTTAGATGACGTCGCCAGGTCCCTCTTTCTCGGGCAGATCCCAAACATCTGGAGAAAGCTCGCCCCTGACACCCTCAAGTCCCTGGGGAACTGGATGCTCTACTTCCTGCGGCGGTTCGGCCAGTACACGACGTGGGTGAGTGAGAGGCAGCCGCCCGCTGGCTGGTTCCGGCGCTGACCTGTGCCGGGCGCTCCAGAACCCGTCTCCGACTCGCAAGCCTGCCCTCTGCCCCCCCGCCCGCCCCCCGTTCCAGCCCGCACGGCCTGACTGACTCCTCCAAGAGGCTGTCCTGGTAGCCGTGCCGGCTAAGCGCCACTAGACCCCCCCTGTTCTTTCCGGGGCACCCCGTCTTACAGAGACCCCACGCCGCTGGCTCTGGCGGACGTTTAGGTGGTGACCGTCACTCACGTGTGCGTGAGCGTGTCCCGGGGAGTGGGATCAGAGTGAGCGCTGCAGCCTCTGGCGGCTCGCGCCACGCTGTCCCTGAGACCTGGAAGCAGCGTGTGGGGGCGACTGTCCCCTCAGCTCTGCAGCTCTGCGCGTTGACAGTGTTTTGGATCTTTTCTCCCCGACGGGTAAACCAGAACGTCGGGCTGTTCGCAAGTGCATTTTTTCCGACTGTAATCGGGCCGAGTGTATTTTCCGCGTGTACAGACGTTTCGTGTTGCTTTCTGTGAATTGTCTTTTTGTGGGGCTTTCCGTCCTTGACAGCTGCTTGTTAAGAGCGCCTGTGTCTCCGGGGCACGGGCCCTGTCTCCTGCGTCGTAGACATTCCCCGGCTCGTGCTGAGGCTCCTCGGTGCCATTTTTTCTTAGGGAAGTTTTATATTTTTGTGTCCTCAAATGTGTCGGTCACCTCTCTCATGGCTCTTGGGCTTTGTATCCCTCACTCCAAGATTACGACCACGTCCCCTGGAGGTGTGATCCGGTACCGTTTTTATATCTAAACCTTCACTTCACTTGGGACTGGGCGGTGCCGCGGCCCCAATCCCGTCATCTCGCCCCGAGACGAACTACGTCGTTCAGCGCGAGCCCGGCTTCTGGCCCGCCAGCTGTGAGCCTGGCACCGGACGGCAGCCCCAGCCCCCAGAGCTCCCCTCCCCTCTGTCCAGGTCACTGAGGGCGAGCCCGGCGTGATGTGGCTGTCGGGGCTGCACATCCCGGAATCCTACCTCACGGCCCTGGTGCAGGCCACCTGCCGGAGGAACGGCTGGCCGCTGGACCGCTCCACCCTGTTCACGCAAGTCACCAAGTTCCAAGATGCCGACGAAGTGAGCGAGCATGCAGGACAAGGTACGTCTGCGTCTTGGGGGTCTCCAGTCTCTCCCTTAGGGTCTCCCTCCCCGAGCCACCCCTGGTTCGAAGCAGTGAGCGTCGCGTGGGCCCCGGGCGGGCAGGCGGGCCGCGCTGGGCGTCAGCGCACTGTGCTCTGCCCGCGGTTCCCCTGAGACCTGGGTTGGGGTCAGGGGAGGCCTGGCCCACGTTCAACCTGCCGATTCCTGGGTCAGAATTGGGTCTTTCACAAAAGCCCATCACCAGGTGGCTTCCTTGGAAAACTGGGGGCCTGGCCTGGGAGCCCGAGACAGGTGGGCTGGGTTGGGACCACTGGATTCTGCTGTGACTGCGAGTCCCCTCGGCACTGCTCACTGACTGCAGACCGGGGCCGGGAGCTGCTGTTCCTGGGGCTGTGCCATCTTAGGGGACATTTAACCGCCAACACCGAAAGCCCTCCTGAGCTGCACGGACTCTCGGTGAAGACTCAGGAACGCTGCCAGGGCCCGTGGCGGGAGGCCGGCGAGCGCTCAGCGGGACTGACACGTGTCGGGGCCCCCACTCCCTCCGGGCCGGCAGACATCCTCCTCTGCATGTCTGCCGTGTCCCCCTCCCCAGAGACCATTTCTCTGCCAGGCTTCCACTCCCTGCTCCCCATCACTGGCTCAGGGGCACTAGGGGTTGGTGTGGTGCCTGCTGAGTCTAATGCCTCCACTTTTACAGCCTGGGCGCCCAAGGCCAGCGAAGCCTGAGGGTCTTGATGCCCAGTGGCTGGGAGAGGTGGCCCTGAGGTCGTGGGGGAGGGTCTGCACAGCATCCTGTCTGGGCTGTTCCTCTAAAAAGGGAAGGTGGGCAGGGCAGAAATGGCGGCCACCTCTTTGGGAAAAAGGCCTGGGCTGTGTCTGGGGAAGGACAACCCTCCGGCTTTCTTTGTGTCAGTGGCATCGCAGACGCCCTGGCGTCAGTCCCGGTCTCCCCCCGGTACTCCTAGGGTGCTTCGTGTCGGGACTGTACCTCGAAGGCGCCGACTGGGATATAGAGAGAGGATGCCTCGTCAAGAGCAAGCCCAAGGTGCTGGTGGTCGAGCTGCCCATCCTGAAGGTCATCCCCATCGAAGCCCATCGCCTCAAACTGCAGGTGCCAGGCCCCGCCTTCTAACACGGGGCGGGGGAGAGCCCGTGAGACGTCCTGCCCACGTGGAGTCACGTCCCGGGGACTGCGCGTGCTCACACGCGTGTACACGGACCTCTGCAGTTTAGAAGCTGTGGTCCGGACTCAGGAGAGACCCCCGGCTTCTTGCAAATTCTGTGGGCAGTGCTGGGCTCCTAAAGAGCCCAGACCTGATGTGGACAGCATGCCCCCCGCTCTGCTGGCCCCTGTCCACTTGTATCGCGCGTGTCTGGGGACGCTGGTGGAGGGGTGGCTCGAGAGCCTCGGCCACGGGGGCTTCGTCAGGTGCAGCCTTGCAGGAGGGCCCGCCGCCCTGAGCGCCCAGCACTCGCCTCCACCCGCCCCGTGCGAGGTGAGCTCGCGGCTGTGCACGGGCACTCAGGCGCCCTTCCCTTGCAGAATACCTTCCGGACGCCGGTCTACACCACCTCCACTAGGAGGAACGCCATGGGCGTCGGCCTGGTGTTTGAGGCCGATCTCTTCACCACGAAGCACATCTCCCACTGGGTGCTGCAGGGGGTCTGCCTCACGCTGAACTCCGACTAGCCCTCGGGGCGGAGGGGTCCGGGACGAGCCTGCTGTCACTTCTCATGGCCTCTCCAGAGGCAGGAGGGGTGGACGGCGATTTTCCTGTCATTTGAAATTAAGGCATTTTAAGCTCTTGCCACACAAATTAACCTGAATGGCTTTGATTTTTTAGCTTTTAAGGATTCAAAAATAGTAAATTCAAAATGAGAGCATTTTCAGTTGCGTTTTCTTTTCCTTCTCGGAGGGACGCGTGGCTGAGCCGCGGTGCCTGGTGTGTCGCTCGCCCAGGTGAGAACTGTGACACTGTAACGTGTCTGCGCTGATCCCGGTCTGTGTCCGCAGATGCCTCTCTGTGTGCAGAGGTGTGGGGTGCGGCCAAGCCGAGCCCCCTTCCCGGGCACAGAGCAGAGGTGGCCACGCCTCCCCCTTCTAGAAGGCTCTGGCCCATCAGTGTGGGGCTGAGGCGGGTGAGCTCCTGCCCCCAATGTGCCTGGGTCTAACCCAGAACCCCTGGGACCGGCAGCTGCTGGGCGCCCCCTTGTTTGCGCGCCACAGGGCCAGCCTGGAGCCCTGGCCAGGCCCGACTGAGGGGAGCAGCGGCTTTCCTCTTTGCAAGAGGGGCCGGGGTGACCACTAGTGGGACGCGGGGGCCAGAAACGGGCAAAGTAGCTTTTGCCAGCCCTTCAGAAGCAGAGAACGTCTGGGCAGTGAGGAAACGGGGGGACTCCTCCCTCCGGAAGTGAACGCCCCCCCGCCCCAGGGTGAGAATGCGGTAGTTACAGCGTGTGTGGGGCTGGGGTGTCCTGTGATTTCCTCCCCCACCCAGTCCCCTCCTGGACCCCCCCTTCAGGGGCTTTAATAAAAGACACAAAGCAGAAAGAAGGCAGGTTCAGAAAATAAAGTTTGTTGGGATCTTAAACACTTTGGATGAAACTAACAAAAAAATATGCACACACATTCAGGCTGTGGTGGTACGAGCAGTGACGTCGTCTTATTTAGTTCCTGCGACAGAACACACAGCTGCTTGTTACGGTGCCGCCCTGGGAGGGGTCTGTTGGGGGGACGGGGTCTCAGGGCAGGAGCAGGCGCTGCCCCGGAAACCGGAGGGCTGAGGGCAGGGTGGGCGCGCGGCTGCGGCTGCGCGTCAGGCGGTGGCTAGCTGACGTCGGGGGCGTGAGTGGCGGGCGGCCTGCGGCCTGCGCCGTGCTGACGAGCGCGGACACGAGTGGGGCGGAAGCAAGCCGTTCGGCGCACAGGCGTCTGGCCGCGGCGGGCAGCACGTACGTACGCTGCGGCGGCAGGGGGCACGGTCACATTCTGGTGCCGGAGCAGGTGGAGCGGGAGGGGGGTTCCCGGTGACGGTCTGAAAGAAATCTGGCATGCATGGAAATAAACCAAAGGGGGCGCGTGTGGCTGAGATGTTCCTGCAGCGGTCACAGTGCGAGGGCGGCCGAGGGGCGGCCGCGGCGGCGTCACACAGTTCTGTCCGTCCCTGAGTGCTTCCTGACGGCCTTGGCCCCGTTCACCTGGTCGACTGCCAGCGTCTCCACCGTGGGCTGGGCCTGCGGCGGGGCGGCGTGGTGGATGCGGTGCGCCACCCCCACGTGCGCCTTGGCCGGCTTCTCGCGGGCCGGGCTGTGCTGCTCGCCCGCGCTGCGGTCGGGGGCGATGGGGGGGATGACCAGAGGCCGCTCCCGGATGAGGTGGACCTCGGCGGGCTCCCGGGCCAGCAGGAACGGGGTGGGGTCCGGCATGGCATCCACCGGCTCCCGCAGGAGCAGCTTCCGGCTCTCGCCCCCGAACCTGTAGGCCTCTTCGAAGTCGGGCTGCAGGGGCGCCGACAGACTCTTCTTCATGCGGCGGCGGGGCGCTTCGGGCAGCTTGTCCCTGGGGGGCGCCGGCTTGTAGCCGGTCAGCACGGGGCTCCCGGACGGGCTGCCGTCCGCGGGCCCGCCGGAGCCCAGCAGCTTCCTCTTGGTGGCGTGCAGCTGGGACGTCAGGTAGGCGACGGTGCCGGCCCGCTGCTCCAGCTCGCTGGACAGCATGGTCAGCTTGTGGCTCTTGACCTTGAGCTCCTCCAGGTACTTGCGCTCGCGCTCCCTGAGGGTGTTCTCCAGCACCGCGATGGCCGCGTTCTTCTGCTCCAGCTCTTGGAGCAGCTCCTGGTTTTCCTGGTCCTTGGCTTTCAGCTGAGCTTCCAGTTCGTCACATTTCTTCTTTAGTTCGCTGCTTCTAGAAGACCCGTCTCCTAGGGGAACGAGGGAGGGACCAGGTTAGGAGCCCACGGCGGGCGCGGCAAGGCCTCCCGGGTGTCGGTGTCCTGCCCCCCCGGGGGTGACGGGACCCCCACCTTCGTGTCCGCTCCCCAGTGGTGGTGGGAGACGGGGGGGTGGGGGCGGCCTTGCCAGCTCCCAGTTCTCTCGTTTATTGTATAAAGGAATGTCTCCAAACTGAGAAACGGGCAGCGTGAGGGTGTGGACCTCGCCGGACACTTAGCGTTCAACTGTGCGCTCAGGTGATGGTGGTTACATGCCCGAAGCACAGAAACGGACGCTGAGGAGCAGTCAGGAGGCCTGGGTCCGGTGGGCCCGGGGTGCGTGGGCACCTGCGATGGGGCCGCAGGCTCAGAGACGTTAAAGGACTCGCCGCACAGCTCCCGGGGCGGACGGGAGGCCGGTGTCCAGGGCTGGGGACTGCAGCGTGTCGGGCCTGACTTCTCAGGGGCCCTGGGAGGGCGCGCATGTGCCTGACCCCCCACCCCCCCGACTCTGTGCCTGCCAGTCAGCACCTGCTTTGCGGCCTTTCCACTCCTCTGCAGGAAACCCGCTCTCCCTCCCCTGCACACACCCTTTCTAGAAGCTTCCGTGTTTCCCTGTGAAAGCTGCATGTACACTGGGCTGGGGCAGCAGCTGCTCTGTATCACCTGAGGCAGTATTTGCCAAGCCCACTGAGCAGTCAGTCATGAGGGGGGCACAGTAAGCACACTCCCAGGTCCCCTCCCGGACCTCCGGAATCAGGGCTCCAGGGGAGGGGATCCGGGAGCCTGTGCCTCCAGCCCATGTGCCCAGGGCTTTGCAGGATGGGCCTGCGCTGCGTGTGTGGGCGGAGGACAGGTGTCCCCACCCAGGACCCGCCGCCCCCCGCAAGGCCTCCATACAGCCTCCACAGGCCCCCAGTGCCTTTCAGAACTAGGGTCTAGAGGAAGGGGCTCAGCGACCCTGTGGGGGGGGGGGTACTGGTAACAGTCACGTGACCACCACTCAGCTGACATTTAGCAAGTACCCGCCCTGCGGGGCCTGTGCTGCCTGCGAGCCCCACGGGGAGGTGGGACCCCGCTCCCTGTCCCCTTTCTGGTCACAGTCACGTCTGTTTCCTGGTCATAGAAGGAGCACGCATTCCCCACAGAAAATGAGAGAACCCAGCAAGGCCGTGAGAGGCAGTCCAAACAGACGCGTCAGTTGGAAGAGAATAAAAGCAGCTCTTGCCCCTGCCCCACTCTTGCCCAGGGCCCCAGACGTGCCCCCCTCTGCTGTGCCCCTCTTCACAGCAAACGTGTTTTCTGGGAAACGCCGCTGCCGGCCTCGGGGAGGAGCACCTACCTGTCTGTTCCGAGCACTTGAGTGTCAGCTCGTACGTTAAATCTGAAGAGGAAACCACAGACGTTAATTCCGTGTGGTCACGGTACATACGGCAGCTCTGCGAACACAGACCCGATGCCCACCACCGGCCCGTGCATCCTGCCCGCGGAGCCGGCTGAGAGGCACTGTCCTCACTAGGGCTCACAGGGGGCCCTCCATCTCCCTAAAACATAGCCCAGCACCCACAATCGGCAGGAGCTGGCTCTGTCCGTTACGCCTGGGTCATCGGCTACAAAATGCACCGCACTCAGGCCTTTCAGTCCCCACCGTTAGGCCAGGGCGGGGCTCTGCCGCTCGCTGCCGGGTGCGTCACCCGGCAGAGCGCACTTGGACTCCCGGAGGACGGACGAGCCACGTCGGGGAGAGGCGTGCAGGCCCCCCCGCCCCGGGCCTGGGTCCCGCTGCGCGGTACGGCCCCTGCCCAGCGGTCACGCGGGCCCCCGGGCACCTGTGCAGTGTTGCTGCAGTCGCCTGATCTCGGCGTGCAGGCCCTTGAGCGTGCTGGCGTGCTCGCGCTGCAGGAATAAGACATTCTTCTGCGCACTGTGCAGCTGGTTCTCCAGGTTGGTGGCTGCCATGCTGGCATCTGGGTGACCTGAGGGAAACGCAGACCCTGGTCACTGTCCCTGGCAGTGAGGGTCACGGGGTGGAAGAGGACACTGCCGCCCCCTGCGCTCCGAGGCTTTGCGGGGTCGCGGGCAGGGTGTGGCTCGGCTCCAGATGCAGAGGGACACATCGAACCTCGGGCTCCCTGGTTCCAAACCCCAACCTCTCCACAAGCTGTGATCAGAATCACTCTTGAAAGATGTTTCTGACCAGGTGAGCACTGAATGCGCCGCCCCACCCCGCCCCAGGTAAACCAGGCACCTGGGACACAGGGTGAGCATGTCCTTGAAATGGTGTCTTGACCTGGCCAAAGCGAGGTCTCAGAAGAAGATGTGGTGGGACTCGGAGGGACGGCCCCCCAACCCTCCTTGGGACCTCCTGGAGAATGACGGCACGGGGCCACGTGGTGACTGCCGGGGTCTGGAGTCCGGCCCCACCCTGCCCCACCCCTCCACCAGGGCCTCTGTCATTAGCCACTGGCTCTGCCTCGGAGCCCCTGCCTTTACTGTAATCCGAGAAACGTGGTGAAGTCAATTGGCTTTTCTGGAAGAGCTAGCAGAGTAATTCAAGATGCCTGTCAGCACTGAGAAATGCAAGGGACGCAATGTGGCTTGTTTGTTTATAAACGATTCTTGTAAGTGCAAAGCCTCAGAGTGCATTTCCCACTTTATTATGGTGAGGACACAGCGCTCCTCAGAGGGCTCCCAGCATGTGGCACGTCTGTAGGGCAGCTCTGGAGATGACAACCCATCCAGGTGTTGTCACCATGCCTAGAGGCTTAACACAATCTCTGAGACACTGTGGGAGTCAGAGCCACGTTGGAGCACCCACTCCCCAAGAATAACGAACATGCATCCTGCTCTAGTAAAGGCACGCGCCCAGTCTCAGCTGTGTGTCACCCAGTAAGGGAGGGTGAGTCACAAAGCACGCTTGCCAAGACCAGCACTTTCTGTGTCACAAGGGCACATTCTACCAATTGTGGGCTCTTTGGGTCACAGCATTTTGTCTGCTCTAAGTGTTGCTGGGAGCCATCAGCGATCTTACACTTCCTTGCTCAGTGGGGCTCCAAGTGGCTGTCATTTCCAGGACTAACACTGACAGATGTGCGCATCTCTGCCAGTTTTCCCCCGAGGAACTTCAGCTGAAGCAGTGGCACGATGGCCTGCTGCATAGGCAACTCTGATGGTGACGTGGACAGTAAGCCACATACACTGTGCTCTGCCAATTGCTCTAAGTATTAAATTCCTGTTACTTTACTGTTCTCTCTATACGTTCAGAAGGTTAACACTGGAGAAAGGCTTCCCGTTCCAAATTCTGTGGAGATGGGTTCTACGGAGATGGGAGCCCGGCCGAGACGGCGTCCCAGGGCGAGGACAAAGGCACCGCCTCCTCGTGGCACCCGAGCTCACTGCGGCGGCTCTGCGGCAGCATGGGGACAGGTCCCATTCTCATCCAAATCCAAAGTCCTGTTCTCGCCTGCCTTCCAGGGCACTGATGTGTGCACGAGGAGTCGTGATTTTGTTTACGGGCCATCTCCCCTTGTACGCGCAGAGTGCTCAGGACACCCCCGAGGAAAAGCAGGCGCCTCCTCCAGACAAGAGAAAACATCAAGCAAGAAGTGCCCCCTCCAAGTCCTACAGTGTGCCCCGCCCTGAGGGTCTGTGGACGAGACCCCGAGAGCTGGGGTAGACTTCACTTTCATGCAGAAACTCACATGCTTTCCAAAATGTAAACGCCCGGTGCAAACGCTCTGCAAGCGAGGGGAGAAGAGCGTGGCCCACAGCAGCGTCCGCCCTGCATGGCGCCCGGCCAGGGCAGTGTGGCCAGCCTGGAGCAGCACCCGCTCTCTGCACTCCGGGGGACAAAGTCCACAACTGGAAAGGCACTGTGACCCCCATTGCAGCCAAGAGACTCACCAGCCGTTTCCCAGGTCATGGGATGAGGGTGGGCACTGTGGGCCCACCCAGAGCCCTCGTGAGGCAGCGAGGCCGCTTCGGGATGGAAGCACAAGGTGCCCATCACATCGCAGCTGTGTCCTGGTCCTGTGTGTCCGGCCGGTGGCGGTCAGAAGGCCAGGACCACGCTCACTGCCCTCCTCCCTAAGGCCAGGCTGACAGGCGCCCTCTGGGGGCTGAGTCAGCAGTAAAACCGTTCTGGGCAAAAAGCAGCATCTCCGCAGGGCCACCAGCTGCCAGGAGCAGCCCCTGCACGGCATCACCGGGGGGGAGGGAACCAAAGCCTCGTCGTCCCCTTTCACACACACGCCTTTTCTTCCGCGTCTCTCCTGAGTGCAGGCGCAGACCCTGCCTCCTCACACGGCTTGCACCACGTCAAGCCCCACATTCCAGAGGCCCTGCCTGGTCGGCCTGTCCCTGGCCAGCCTTGGGTCCCCTCGGGCCCGTGCGCCGCCTGCTCAGCCCCTGGCGTCCGCCACGCCCCTCCCCACCCAGGGCTTTTGCACACCTGGGTCCCTCCGCCCGGGCGGCTCCAGCCGGTTAACTGCCATTCTCCCTTCACATCTGACCGCGCGTCATCTGCGGGGCCGGGGGGGACAGCTCAGCAGGAATTGCATCACGCCCGTCAGAGGGCCCTGCAGCAGCGCTGCCGGGAACGTGACCTCACCCCTCAATGTCCTGACATGCCAGAAGCGAGAGTTTAAAGTACCCCGAACCGCGCTGCTCGGACGGAAAGAAATGGGTCAGCTCTGACCGGAAAGGCTCTCGCCGTTTAAAAATGGGAGCTGTCGGTTCCTGTGCAGTCAAAGGCGGGCTTATGTTTCCGCTCCGCACGAAGCCTGTGGAAACGGGGTGATAAGGTTAGTACCTGAGAAGACAGCACACCGGTACTCCTGTGGTGAATTCGTTGTGACGAGCTGTTCTGGGCTCTAGCCACGAGTAAGTGATGACCGTGCACCCTTGGCTTTCTCATGCCCCGGACGAGCAGCACGGGAGGTCGGCCGTCCTCCCTTGGCGCCGCCCTCCACACCACCCACGGGCCGACGGGAGCCGCCTGGCCCTGAACAGAGACCGCAGGGGGACCCTGTCCTTGGTGGCATTTTCGTGGGAACTCTGTGCTGCTCTGCTGTCCTGGAGCTGAAGCACTGCCACTGGGGAAAGGAAGGCTCCAAGGGACAAAGGCACTTGCGTGGTGAAGAAATGTAGAACAGAGGACTCCTAGCAGGGAGGTGGTTTTCCAAGCAGATCCATGGACACAGAAAACACTGAGCACAGGAGACACTTTCAAATCAGCCATGCCAACACCTCTTAATATCAGACAAGAAATGGCGACCCAAAGATTTCAACACAGCCGGATAGAAGGATACTCTTGAGGTGGTAGGTTGTGTGTGGGGTCAAATCTGAACCTATCTTGTCACCCAAATCATACTGTAACTCACAGGGTTGTTTTAAGTGCTAAATGCAACCACTTATGGTGTCTGGCATATAGTAAGTGATTAATAAATGTCAGCTATGTGATTTTACGTAACTACGGATGAATGGTCCCAGAAATAGACCTCCTAGTTGCTTACTTAGTCCCACACAAGGGTATTCCCTGAAAACCACCTTAGGTTGGAAATGAGCTAGCAGGCACATGCCAGTTACTTCCAAAGAGGGAAAAGAGGCCGACAGAAGGCTTTTCTGCTGGTGCTCCCCTCCATTCTCACCGGAGGGCAGCCATTCAGGGAAGCAGGCAGAGCATGGTGCCCTAAGGGACAGTAAAACCCACTTCTTACTCTGAAACAATCTATAGCACTTTACAAGAAGCTAAAAAAAGGCTAATTAGGTCATCAACTCTCAATCCAAAATACAGTATCTGCTTTTAGAAGAAAGGAAACTTGAAAAAGAACACCGAGGTTACTCTGAATTCACAGCAATCCTGGATAAAGAAACTGTTGAAAGTGGCAGGACCCGACCATTTCTGTTTGGACTTATAGTTCAGAAATTTAACTAGAAAGTTATCTGAGAATCCCCAAAAGTTAGGGCACCAAGAAAAAAGACATCGAGTGTAAGCATTCAACAATCACTACAGAAACATTTTGGTAAAAAGAATGAATGCCATTATAAAGAGAAATATCACACTTTTATATATATTAATGGAAGTAGATAAAAAAATCTAGATGGTTATACGGCCAAGTGTTAAAAGCACTTATCTCTAGATGGTGAATTGCGTGCAGGTAATTTTGGTTTTTAAAAGTTCTATTTTGGTACAACCCAAAGCTTCTTTAGTGAACATATATTTATAATAAAAAAGAATTATAAAGTGATTTCCCTTAAAAAAGATAATCACTGATCATCCACTGGCAAAGTGGTATCAAATGTCTTAATCATTGTTCCAGGGTCATCTATGGTTGCTAGAATTGTGATGAGTTTGCCAGAACCAAGAAGAATTAACGGGAAAGCAATCTTTACAAAAGGAACACTTTATGTCCCTGAGATACGCAGAAAACGGTCATGATGAGCACTTGAGGACCTCCCAGGCCGCATGCATTATGCATTCCTGCAATTCTCTGACATTGCCCACCATGAAACACAAGGCCCAGCAGTGACTCTTTAGGCACTGACAGCCATTTCCTTCTGAAGGAATGTGCGACCTAACCTTAGACTTGTAACAGATGTGATTAGAGACGTTGCAATTAGACGTGGAAATATGATACGGGGTTGTCTGGGGAGTCGGCAGTCACTGGAGGCCTGCGTGATGGGTTATTAACCGCGTTCTTCTGTAGCCTTATTATCTCATACTTTAAGAGTTTCTATTTGGCTTCTATTTAAAAACCATGTCAAGTGTCTGTGTGCTGGAAGAGGCCTGGCTCCTCCGCATGAAAGTATCCCAGGAAGAAAGCAACTCCATTTCAGGTTGTCTGACAGCATCTGTGAGTGGGCTGTGCAGGCCAGGATAGGCAAATGCACACACTCCCGTGGTCTGGAACGGTACCTTCTGGACGTGCCCTGGGGCTCTGGGAAAACTTGGTGACTTAATAGCCAGAAGGCCCACAGCCTGTGGCAGACCCCACCCAGCAGAAGCACCAGCACCCCATCTCCCAACATGGAGGGGTACTGTCCATGCACAATGCCAGCACAGAGTCAGCTCAGCGGCGGGTGGGGCTGTGGTGGTGCGCTGCTCGGCCCTTCCCGCCCTCACTGCATCCGCTTCCTGCCACCTCCAGGGTGACTGCCCTCCGGGATTACCCAAATGGCCTTGTTTCATAAGCTAGACCTGAGAACACTGACAACTAAACAGAGATCTATTTGTGAACTTCTAATAAGCTTGTCATTTACCAAGATGATCCTGAGCCAACAATTCAGGGACATATGAATCTCACAGCTCACCACACACACAGTTCTACTGAGTGATATTTTCCTTTAAATGGAAGGGAAAATAAGCAGGTCTTGTCTGATCACTGTTTCCTACATCTGACTATGATTACTGCAGATTTTAATTGTCTACCAGTTGATAACTAAAAGATACAGTAACCTAAATGCCAAACTGTTTTTTCACACTAATGATGTAGGAGATAATTCTTAAATATTAGTGCTTCATGATCATTATCTAAATTGCATTTTGCAGGCTGAGAAAAATGTGTTCACTTGCTTTAAAAATCTCTCTCTATATGGTTTGCCAAAGAGATGAACCATTTAACCGATAGGGCTTCTTTTATTGATTTTGTGGGGCTAATTATAGTATTGGTTTTAAAAAGGTTATTATTATCTAAAGTTCTATTCATTTTAATTCAGCCATACTTTCCTTTATTACCCACAGAAAAGTAAAATGGCCAATTGAATCATTAGTGCTAAGAGAATATTTTTAGCTAAATCCTTATTGGATGTTTGAGATGATTATCACAAAGAAAAGACACTTTATCCTTGTGATACAGTCGAAAGTGCTCTGCCCCGCCCCAGCTGTGTGACCTTGGACAGTGCTACCATTTAACTAG
Source organism: Lyroderma lyra (assembly GCA_004026885.1). Taxonomy (NCBI): domain Eukaryota; kingdom Metazoa; phylum Chordata; class Mammalia; order Chiroptera; family Megadermatidae; genus Lyroderma; species Lyroderma lyra. The sequence continues at coordinate 84,847 of PVJL010003105.1, forward strand.
ACTATCAAGCAAGAACAAGTCACCCTCTCTGACTTGCTCGTCTACAAAATGGGCCCACTCTAGTTATTTCAGAAGAGTTTAAACAGGGAGGGCATTAGAGAGCTTTGAAATTAAGAAAATAGTCCAACAGTAGTTAATTTAGTGACTAAAGTCACCACGGCCAGGAATTTAGGAATTACCCATCCTCTGGTGATCACTAATAAAATACTTGTTTTTACTGGACATTTACTCTATGGAATGACAGCTTGAGCACCGATGGTTTAAAAAGAAGGTATACTTATTGTCTGAAGAAGGCATTTACCTAGGTCTTCCTGTCCTGTGATGTTTTTCGATGGCTTTGGCATGTCCGTCTGCGGCTGCATGACCCTTTTACTCCCGTGTAGGGACCTGCTGACACAGATCACTCACTCGTTTAGATGCTTTCCATGCTGCATTAACCAGGCACATTTCACTGCTGCCATTTCAGACGGACTCCCATGAAGTTCTTTCCACTCATAATGATTCTTTATTATGTCAGGGAATTCCCAGAATCCTATCTTCTAGTTCTTTAGTAAATCACACATCAAGTTCCAAGGGAGGAGAAAAACTCCCCATAAAAAACAGATCCACTAAGAGGGTCTGTCGCTTAAAATGGACGAGCAGCGGCTGAGCTCCAGCAGAAGTCGTGTCATACGAGGCGGACACCTTCCTTGCTGGGTGTGGGAACACGCGGAGCAGTTTCTGTGTCTGTGGAGCAGCTGATCCGTGCACGCCCCGTGATGTCTCCTGGGCCGCTGTGACCGCTGCAAGGTGCAGTGGGCCAACCGGGACGGTGTGGGACGATAATCCATCCCGATACCCCCAGCTCTGCCCTAACACAGCCTCTGGATCAGTCTAAGGTGTCTGGGCAAGAAAAGGCATTTTTTAATTGTGAAAATCCGGAAATTGTTCATAAAAATAGCAGTTGTGCCTATTAGTACCAAGTGTCTATATGCCAGCTTCCTAGATAATTACTTCATGAAACGATCATGCAATAGGTACGGTTATACCCATTTTTTAAAAGAAACTGAGGTTCAGAGGAGGGAGACGCTTGCCTGAGCTTATGAGTCCTGGTGTGTGAGCTAAATGCAAACTTGTCTGCCAAGCCCGGCCTCTCTGCCTCAGCCCTTCCCCAAATGCTGTCTAGTACCCTGGCGGGTGGTGTCTGGAACCAAAAAAAAAGGTCTCACGGCAGCTCCAGGAGGGGTCGGTTCTGGCTGTTCACTGTGCATTCCAGAATGCTGCATCCCTGTGTGGCCATTACAGAACGGAGCAGTAATGACGCCGCTGACAAGGACAACAGGCACCATTTACGTAGCGTACTGTGCGTCAGGTACCATGTGGAGCGGTGTCCGTGCCTTATTTCATCAAATCCTGCTAACACTGCGATGAGGTAGGTATTTACTGTCTCCCCGACTTGGCAGATGGGAAACTGAGGCTCACAGAGCTTAGACTGCTTTTCTTGTCGACACCACTGACAACCTTGGTCTCTTCCTGGTGCTCTGTAGCCCCCTCTTCCCCTTTTAGGGAGGGAGAAACTGTGCTATCACAGGCCAACATTTTTCATGGGAAAAGATTTCACCTTTAGCTCAGAATTTGACCTGAATCTTATGGCATCCGATGACAAGGTGTAACTGTCGCCATCGGGTGCAGCCCAGATGGAAGGAGAGTATGCAGGTGAGCTGTGCTCATCCGTGAGCTAGAGGGACACAGCGGGGTTGGGATTAACCCCACAGGCTCGGGGTCCAGCACTGCCACTTAACAGCTACGCAACAGCGGGGACGTTACGTGTGAACTCCTTGTGCCTCACTTTCCTTCTCTGCAAAAGGGGAAGAGCACCTGCCTTGTTAGGCTTGTCGTGAAGACCGAATGAGTTTATTTGAAGAGGCGCTATCCAATGGAACTTATCTCCATGATGGATTATTCCATTCTCTCTGTCTAACAAAGCAGCCCCCAGCCACAGGAGCTGGCTGCACCGAGCGCTTGAAATGCAGCTGGTGTGTCTGAGAAACCAAATTTTGCATTTTATTTAATTTGACTGAATTCAAACTGGAATAGCCCCACGTGGCGAGGGGCTGCCGTACTGGGCAGTGCACATGTAAAGCACTTAGGAACGAGCCTAGAACTGTGTGTGTGCTGCGATTACTGTGCCTACCCAAACGCGTTTCCTGGGCTCCCAGACGCACCATCGCGGAGTCGGCGGCGGCCCGTCCTCACTGTGCCCTTTACAAAGAGTGAAATAAAAGGCATTCTTAATGTGGAGTTTACAGGGTATATTTGCATTTATTGTCCTATTTAGACTTCACAGAAACTATCAATCCTACAGGTTGAAGGTTCTTATCCCGATTTGGAGGTAGACACCTAAAGCCCAGAAAATTTAAGGGACTATGATGTTAAGTCACAGAGGAGGGCTTTTTATAACTTGCTTTAGTTGTTATTATTCAATTATCTCAGTATCTCAGGACTCGCTTTGTACTTCCCCCATAGCAGCAGCATCTATCTTGGCTCTCCCTAAACCCCATCCCTGTCAGAGGCTCTGAGTGAAATGAGTTCTATGCTGGAACTTAAATGGAAAACATGTTTTCTGAACTCTTTCTTGGAGATCCTCACCGCTGGCTTTATTTGTTCGATTTTTATTTTGTCTCCCCCTAAAGTACCTGCCCGTGCCCATCTCTGCACCAGTCCTGACAGCACAGCTGTACGACACCGGTAAACCTCTTTCCATCGAAACTCCTCAGCTGCTTCCCTGATGCAGACGGACCCTCACCGGAAACCCACCCCACGATGCGGAGGACCACATAGCCTCTCTCCCTGTCCAAAAAGCCTGGCTCCCCTCCCACCCAACGAGCTGAGGGGGGCGGCTCTGCTCCACGGGAACCTTCTGGGCTGGTCGTCGGGACTGAACCAAAAGATAAATGGTTCACCATGGAAGACGAAGACTGAGCCCTCCTTGCGAAGGATGGGCCACACCTAAAATCCCTGCTATGTTCTTACCTGTGGGAACATGAAAGTAAAAAACAAAACCACAAACCTTTCTTCATTTTCCTATCAATGTGCAAGACAAGTACTTCTGAAAACTGGATCTGCTCCCCCATGAACCACTGAGGGGGACGTGACGGCAGTGCCTTCCGCCTGGGCCGGTACTCGTGCGTGTGACAGGTGGGGGGAGGAGTTCCAAGGGCCTCCTTCGGTGTCTGGGGCACGGCATGCACCTAACCTCCTCCTCTAGCTCTTCAGTAGAAAATCAGACTGGAAATCAACAGAAAAATGGGGCCACCCCTGGGTTATTATGCTGTGACAGTGATGGAACTGTAGCTGGGGGAACCAGTGTTTTTACACCCACGTTCCCCCAAAGTTGGCCCCTTCAGAGTAAAATGACACCCATTTGTAGGTGAAATGTGCAGCCTGAAGGAAAGCAGTACTGTAATGACACTGGGAATTATACTTGATCTGGAGCAGCAGTGCCTAAGCGATGTTACACGAGGACGTGGACTCCAGAGGGTGCCTCATCCACCCTCCTACCTGCACAGTAAATAAGGAGGCCACGGGGGGCACTGAGAAGGCGGCTGGGAGGGGACTCTGGAGAAAAGGAAGGACCCTTCTGGAGACCTAAACGTAGTGTCACAAGGGTTGCCAAAGAGGCAGCAAAGAGAAAGATCACAGCAGCAGAACTGAGGCACCGTACGCCTCCGATCCATTCAGTGAGGGCTCTTCTGCCTTTTCCCTCTCCCCGGCTAAGCTCTAAGCATCTCGGGCGTGCTCTTGTGCTAAAGGCCAATGGAATTTCACCCGTCGGTCGGTCGTGAGAACGTGGCTGGTAGAAAGAATCTTGGAAAGAGGGAGGAAACTTATTCCCGCTTCCCTTACAGCTGTGGAGAGCTGACCTTCTTGCTCCACAAAGTTCTTTCTGATACAGTGGTCACTGGCAGCAATCACGACCGCATCGGTCTTAGTCTGCTCTCTGGAGTGGAGACTTGCATGAAAATGGAAACTCCTGTTTTCTGACTAACAAAGACATCTTTTAGGACATCTATCTGTGCAGTGCCTCAGAGCCGTAAAACATAACTTTTAACCTCTAAAAAAGCTGCTTTCTAACTGGCTGCCTTCTCTGAAAATTGTTGTCCTGTCGTAATAGTTACAGGAGCATCTGTGATTTTTTTTCCCTGAAGAAATACTTTTAAGGTTTTCATTATTTTTTGGTTGGCCAGAAGAACCTGATACTCTTTATCTTTTCCCTTCACACATAAAGTATAAATAATAGTGTGTTTCTTGTTCAAACTAAGTCTGAGACTCCCCAGTCATGGAGTCTCTGAATGCCCCCCATAGCTGGTTTAACTCACATGGCCTCATGATCATTATGCTCCTCTCGAATCCTGTGCAGGAGCATCACCTGGGTGCTCTGGTGTCCACAGCACACGGCTTGGCTCCTGGGCCCTTTTAACCCCACTGACCCACTTAATAACACGTGTTATGACTGCGTCAGTCAATCACAACTAGCTCACCTTTGTTATGACGAATGGATCATCATTCCTTTTGTTGATAAATTATCATTCCCAAGACTGGCTTAGCACAAACAGGACAGTCTTCAAACACAAAGCTCCAACTGACTAACCTTTTCAGTGCACTATAACTCTACTTCTCCCCAGCTTTCTTTACCTTCAGCTGCCAACATACACTCAAACAATGCAGACACACTGCAAAGAAATCAAGCGCAACTTACTATAGGTGGATCGGATTGGACATTCTGCTGTGAAAGTTGAGTCATGTTTGAGTAATGAAACAAACAGAAACTAAAATGCAGAACAAGCACAAGAACCTACTCCTAATCAGTATCCTTAAAAAAATAATTTCAGCTAAGAAAAAAAATCTATTCACCTTCATAACCTGCTGACTATTAAAAGACGGAGAGACATCGTTCCATTTTTAAAAAGAGTTTAAAAAATTCCTCTGCTTGCCTTCATAGCAAAGGGTCATTTTCCTCTTGATTAAATATCTATTACAGAAAATAAAAGCCACAGGAAGAAAGACAAATCATGTACCATTAAAAGGAATCTTTCTAAACACCACATGGAACACGAGAGTGCTTTATTACCTCTAAGGCCCCGCACAAAGGCAATGTGGGATTACAATCCTCTCTGTCACCAGGCTGGCCTCCCTACCCAGTGATACGCTTCTTGGAGTTCGGGGAGGTGTCTGGGGATGTCGTTGTGTCCACACTGTGGACGCCAGCGCAAGAAGTGAAAAAGAACCACAACACCCTCTGGGGCAGCTCCCCTGGAGCCCTAACGCGCCCCCTTCAGAAGGCCTCAATACAGCCCGGGTGATGCCTCCTAGTAGCCATTCCGGCCCCTTGGGGAGCCGGCCTATCTGGACACACCACAGGTGAAAAGCAGCCCCTTCCTCCCACAGTGGGAGGCTCTCATCATAAGCAATGTTTGCTTTCAGGTCAAAGTGAAATCTCTTCCCGTAAGCACTACTCGTCCTGTTCTTACTCGGAAATTACTCTAAATACAGAGAGCCCTTTGCTGCATGTCAGACCCTAAATACTTGAAAACAATTAGGACATATCCCCTTCCTGCTCAAACCTTTCTGCAGATGTTAACATCAAAGCTGGAGATGTGAAAGCTGGTGTCATTACTAGCACCTATCTAACTAGTCTGGAATTTGAGTGAAACATTTACTGTAACCTCATATGTGAAGTGCATAAAGGCACCGAGTGGCTCTTTAAGGATATTCAATGCAGCAGATTAAAATCCATCTTAATTAATAAACAAGTATGCCCACTATGTGTATTAGAAACATTTTACAGGTGACCTTGTCCTAGAAAGGAGAAAAGAGGCCCATGTCTTTTCTTGCCAGAAATATGAGAAAATGCTTTATAATATAAAAATAACTATTTCTTAAAGCATCAACACTGTTATTAACATCAGTACTGTTACAAATGCACTCCACCAGTGATGAAATGCACTCCATCAGTGATGAAATACAGTGAATTTATTCAAGGAATAACAGATGGAGTTAAGAACCTAAATGAATGATCTTCTATTTTAAGTAAAAGAATTTGTTTTTAAAAAACAATAAAAATAATTTCTGAGAAACCTGTTTGTTAGACTGATGTATTTACATTGCTACAGTAAAAATCTGATACAAGTAACTGTTCTGTACTATAGATTTTAAATATATCTAAACTAAATTTACTGAGTAATTATAACATGATGCACAGGAATAAAAACTTTTATTTTAAGGTTTTTCAGTAGTGTGTATGTATATGTAAACACACACACACACACACACACACATATACATATATATCACAAGCCTTAAAATGTTCCAAAAATATCTCACATAAGATGAACAGTTAGCCAAAAGAAATACATAAATTCAAAACATCTTTGGAGGTAAAAATCTCTTTAAATGTTATTAGTATCTTCTTGCTTACAATTCAATGGCAAGAAAATACAGGTGAGTTCTTGACTGTGCAAAAACCCAATCATTTAATAAAACAATAATAATGCTCTTCAAATAAATTTCAAACTTGAAAGTCTTAAAAATGGCAATTCTAGCTTTAGCATTCTTACAGGTAGGTTTCTGGAAATGTGTAACATATTAAACTATTACAGTCTGGTAGCTTGTGTTTTGTTATAAAACCGAATGCTACAACCTAAATTACATAGCATGGTATTTCCTCTCAGGTCATCTCATTTTTATTAGTGGAATAGACCATATTGCTAAAAAACAAAGCATGAAATTAAATAAAACAGGTCAGCATTAGAACGTAAGTTAGATTAACTAGAATAGCAACTTACTGTAGCAGAAGGCAGCTCTGTTGCCACGCCTGGGGCTCTGCTGCATATTTGCATTGTGCTCAACTTCATGAATCACAAGCAAATAGTTATTTAGGGTAAACTAAAGCCCCTATCAAAGCGCCAGGAAAGGTCTGTAAGGTAGAGTACTTACGTAAAGGGTTATCAGGACAGAAGACAAGGTTATCAGGGAAGGTCTCTAACGTCCACAGGGTGGCAAAACGCATTTAAAAAGGCGATGTGGATTCAGACGGCCTCCTCCCCACAGCATCTCAGACAAAGCAGGGCCAGGCCCTCGGGTGCTCCTGGTGCACCTGCAATGCGGATCCCTCACCCTACAGTCCCACTCCGGGGTTAGCAGGAGCAGCCCCTGGCTGGCCTCGCCCGATCCATCGGATTGGCTTGGGTGCCCGGTGCGGATGCTCCGCAGCCTGGATTGGAGCCCTGGCAAGGACATCCCGCTCCGCGTAACGGGCTGGGAGACCCTGCAGGCAGCCGGCGCGGGGGTAGCTGCGCCTCACTTTTGCTCTCCTTTCCAACACTTCTTTTTCCCGCACAAGCTGTTTCCGCAAGGGGACATCCTTCCTGACCCCTGAGCCCTAGGCGTGGAACGGACACCCTCCCGGGGCAGTGAGGGCTTTGAAAATAATTTAAATGAAGTCCTGTCCCGACAGGTGCCCCCGCCGCCCCCAGAGCCTCCCCGCAGGTACCTCCAGGTGAGGGGGGCTGGACTCGGTCACACCTCGGGCTCCGCCTCACCTGCGGGCGCAGCGGTCGCGGTCCTTCAGGAGGCTCCCCGCCTCGGTGCGGTCCTCCGGGCGGGCGGCAGCGGAGGCCCGCGGCCCATGGGCGGGGCGGCGGGCGGGGCTGCCTCCCGGCTCTGATCCTGCCCTGGCCCGGCCGCCGAGGGAGGTCAGTGGGCGCCGCCCGCCTAGCGCATCTCGCCGGCTCCCACCCGAGCGCTCGCCGCGGTGCACGCTGGGAGCTGGGGCCAGGGCAGCGAGGCCTGGACGGGCTGACCCGGCGGGCGGCCGAGGCGCCGGCCGGTCTGTGTCCGCGGGTGGGGCGAGGGAGGCCGATCGATACTCACTTCGCGGGGAGGGGGGGCTATGCCCCCCCCCCTGCAGCTGTGGCGGGGCAGGGGAACAAGCCGAAGGGAGGGAGGGTCTGGCCGGTGGGACGCAGGCGCACAGCTCAGGTGCGGCCGCACTGCGGTTGCCCTGGGTAACGCGGGCCCAGGCGCGGCAGAGGGAGGAGGAGCGAGGCCGGCCAGCGGGAGCGCGCGCGCCGGGCCCGCGGGGTGCGGGGCGGGGGGGGTGCCCGGGATTGGGGGGAGGGCGCGCTCGGGCAGCCGAGGGGCGGGGGCCGAGCGCAGCGCATGCGTGCGGCCCCGCTCCCCTGGGGCTCGCTAGCCTCGTGCGTGCGCACGCGCGCTGTCCCCCGGAGGCGTCTGGGTGTGCGGAGCGCGCGCGCGCGGCTCGGAGGCGCACCTGTGAGGTGTCCCTTGAGGAGAGAGAGGGAGGGTGGGTGCGCGGAGCCCGCGGCCTGGGGCGCCTCAACCCCTCACTTGGAGTGAGTTCTTGGGCGGCCGGGCTGCAGTCTCTTTATTTCTTTTCTGGACCGAGGCGGGGAGGCGGTGGGGAAGGGGAGCGGGCTCGGGGGTGGGAAAGAGCATGAGTGGATTAAAGAAAAGAAAAACAACCCATCACTTAGGACGGGCCTCGAGCCGCGGCCGGCCCCTGGGCACCGGTGGGGAAGGTCAGAGCCGCTGCGCGCGGCCGGGCGGCCTGGCGGCCCCTGGGCAGGGCCCGCGGGAGGCAGCCTGGTCTCGGGCCTCGGCGAGCCGGCGTGGGCCCGCACCGCCCGGAGCGGGGGTCACAGATGGCGGCCGGGTGCGCGGCGCAGGCTGGGCAGCGGCAGGGGCGAGGCCGGGTGAGGCCCCGCGGGAGCCGGACTCCCGAGTCGGGCTCCATTGTTGTTACAGCCGAGGGAAGGGGGAGCAAAACAGCTTCAGAAGCTCGGGAAGCCGCGCCTTGGAGCCTTTCCAGGCGGGTCCCGGGAGAGGCGGTAATGGCCGCGCCGTGGGAGCGGGGAGCGGGCGGCGCGGCGGCGAAGCCTCCCTGCATGGTGTGCTACTGTGTTTTTGTAGAGCGCCTCGCGTCCCAGCAGAGCCCGAGCAGCATCCGACTCAGGTGATGAGGGAGCCCTGGCGCACCCAGCGCAGAGCGCGGCCGCCGCTGGACGCCTCCATTGTCTGACCACGACAAGGGCCGCTTCTCACCCAGGTAAACTGGCCGGCCGCGCTCCGGGCGCCCTCGCAGCTCCTGCGTCCAGAGTCCTCTCGTCTCCCAGGACTTCGCTTCAGTTTTCTTCCTGTCCCCTGCTTCCGATGAACTCAGTAGGGCCACCTCCCAGACGTTTCCCCATCTGGATAGTCTCCCCGCACCCCTCTGCCAAGGCACCTCTCTCTCATCCCTCAGCTCCTTTGTGAAACCCTCCTTGCCGAACTCGAGCAACTAAGTCCCTCGGAGGAGCCTGCTCTGGACTCTTCTGCACAGTTTGCCTGCTGGTTGTCTTAGTGCAACAAAGGAGGCTGGATACCAGAAAGCAAAATTCTAAGCTCTTGCCTTTCTAAAGGGACGTTCTGTGGTAGTATCTTGTTTTAGCAAGATAGAACTGGTTTTGTTTCTATATTTTGTCTTCTCTGGGGGGCTATTTTATATATACATAGCTTTTTAGAGCAGGAAAAAGGCCTTGTTCAAAAATTTAAATTAATGTAAAATTAGTAAAGTAAAACAAAAACTAAAATTTCCCAGCAATGGCAAAAATCTTTGACTACCAAGCCCATCTCCAGAGGTAACAACTAGTGTGCTTGGTGTGCACGGTCCTAGACATTTTAAAATGTGGTCCCGTGTGTGTATGTCCTTGTTTGAACAAGTACTAGTGTCCTCTTTCAATGCCAGCTTGTAACACGTTAACTCATTTTGAAGAACTGCTGCCTCATGTTCCCGAGTTTGGGTGGACTATAGTTTAGCCATTTCCCCAACTGATGGCAATTTTAAGTTTTAACTTTCTATTTAAAACAGCTTCATTGGTGGTGGTGGTTCTTTGGTGAAGTGAAATTTTAGATGAAGGGAGCACAGACTAGGCATTTATGATGTAAATTCTCTTTGGTTAAGAACTTAGTATAGGAGTCTCCACCCCTCCCCCATTGTCATGATGGCTCTATTACCTTCAAGTCCTGTGACCTTGGGGAGGACACTTTAATCACTCTGAGCCTCAGTTTCCTTTTCTATAAATGGTGGTAATACCTGCTCTATTGACTCCGTGGAGGTCAGTGATACGAGGAATGTGAAAGTGTTTTGTAAAGTGGCATGTAAATGTTGGTTTTATTAGCTTATGATCCAAAAGGATTTTTTTCTTTACAATATAATTTATATTTTCTTTTTTGACCAGATGTGTGTAGTACAGAATACTACAGATAGCCAACGCTGAACACGTTTTAATTTGGCATTTTGTCACAATTTTTATCAAGCACTCTTAGTACTTCTTAAAGAATATTTTATAAAGCACGTTTTTCCTAGTGCTTAACATGTCTTAAAAATTAAGGCATATAAATTAGTCGACTATAAATAAAGTATCAGCAAAGTGAACACTGCATAAAACTCGCAAAATAGTCAAACAACACTTACTATGTTGTAAGGTGGTATGTATGTTTTCCTGTGGCAGCAGCAGAGTCATTTTAAGTTCTTACATTCTTTGGGTAAAAAGGATTCTTACAGAATTTGTAGGCAGTATCAGAAATTTTAGCAACTTGAATACTGATTGAATGACATGATGGGTATCATTTTAAGATGTAAGATACAATTGGGGGCTTTGTAGATATTTTTCTTCATTCAGGGTGTGTGTATGTGTGTGTGTGTGTGTGTGTGTGTGTGTGTGTGAGAGTGTGAGTGAGTGAATGCTGCTAGTGAGGCCAGCAAAATCAACTTGTCCCTTTTCTCTTGGATTTTATAATCTATGGGATAGAGGGGATTAGAAATTGAACACAGTCACATAGCAGGGATAATCACGAACTCGTATCTGATATGAAGTTAAGTAGCATGAGCTATAAGAGATTGTTGAAAGGGGACCAAACTTTAGATTGTGGAGAGAGGGCTCAGGAAGGACTTTTTTTTTTGCAAAAATAAGAGTTGAGCTGAGGGCTAAAGAGTGAGTAGGTGTTAATGTAGAATGATCTGGGGGATAATTTTCCAGGCAGGGGAATGGCATGTGGGAAGGTTCTGAAGGGGCAAAATGCTTTGCCCATTCCAGGAACTGAAAGAATGACTCGTAGACAGATTGTGGTGGGTGAGGGGGAATTGTGGTTGGGCAGGGGGCCAGATCATGTAGGGTCTTGTAGGGCAGGTAGAAGATGTTTTATTTTATCCTGAGTGAAATGGGAAACCATTGTAAGAGTTGGGTTTTAAGCAGGGGAATGACCTAATCAGATTTGCATTTTTAAACATCCACTCCAGCTGCTACATGCAGAATGTGGGGGTGTGGTGGGGGTGGAGAGTGGAAGTGGAGGAGACTAGCTAGGACATCTCAGAGGTCTGTCTAGAAGAGAGGTGGTCTTTTCCTTGGAGTTTTTACATTGAATTCAAACTACCAACTAAACTGAGGTCAAAGTAGATACGTGATTTAAAAAATTCTCATCTCTTATTTTTAAAAAGTAGGATTAAAATACCACTTTTTTAACGCAAAAAAAAAAAATTACACACAAATGTTAAATTGTCCACACTGTAACTTAACAGAAAAGTATAAGCCAAATTAAAAATTGGGATATTATCTAACATGGTTTTTATAAGTTTTGTTAAAACAGTAATATATGAATTTAAAGTGAGGTGAGGATCTAAAATGAAGAGAAATATTTGCAGATGCTATTGGCTATAAAAATGAGAATAACAAAAAACCACAAATATTGAGGAAGTGACTGGGTACATAATGCATATATAAAATTCATCGCTTTCTGAATACCAAAAATAACCTGGCAGAAAGATGGAAAAGAAAAAAACAGACTCTGATTACAATGCAACAAGAAAACATAAGACATGTAAGCGTAGCCTTATCAAGGCAAGTGCAGTCTACGTGAAGGAGACTATAAAATACCCTGAAAGATTAGATAGATTGTCCTAAATGGAAAGACATCTCCTATGCCTGGATGTGATGTTTGGATATTAGAGAGATGTCCATTTTGGGGTGAACTGGACAAGAATCATTGTGGGTAATGAGGTGGGACATGTAAACAGGCACATTCATTTAAAACGTAAATAGGCACATTCACTGGTCACTGGAACCTATTCAGGACCCCAAAACTAAACTATGGGAATGAAATAATTGATAAATCATCAAGAATGCACCCCAAAACCATAAAATATGGAAGTAAATAGTAAACATCTGGAGAAAGGAGTTCTTTAGCTGAGGTGAAGAGAGCGCAGGCTTTGCAATCAGACATACCCAACTGGAGTCTTTTAAGTAAGGGAAGTAAGACCCACCACGCAGGTGTTGTGAGGGCAGGCGGTAGAGGTCCTAGCACCTACGGGCGCTCAAATCTGTTATTAGTTAAAATCCATATTAGACTGCATAAAAATTTAAGACTTCTTTAAGAAAGGGAAAACAAAACCCTAGGATTAAAAGCCAAACCACAAAGTAGGAAAATATTTGTGACAAACATACTCGTAAGTGAAGAGTTAGTATCTTCAATATGTCAAGAACGCATACAGGTCAATGAAAGAAATTAGGAAAAACCACACACCAGTAGTTACAGGGTAATAGTTTACTGGATAGAAATAAAATTCATTAAATGTTTGGAAAGATGTATAATCTCACTAATGATCAAATAATGCAATTGACAATTAAATGAATGGAAGATAGGAATAATTCTCAGAAAAAGAAATGGAAGTGTCGGGAAATGGAAATGAAAACTAGAATTTTTTTTCAGGGGCACAGGAGCTGTCAGGCAAAAATGTAAAAGCTATCTAAGGATGTAGAGAAAAAGGCACCTAATCATTGGAAACATAAAAGTTGTACCTTTTCGGATGATAATTTGGCAGAAACTATAAAAAGATTTTTTAAAAAACCATATACATATGACTGTGCTTTGATCTAGCAGGTACACTTAAAGGAATCTGATATTTTCGTAAGAGGACACAAGTTAGTGTGAGCAAAATCGACTACAGCAGCATCACTTATAATGAGGAAAAATGGAAGATAACCACAAGTGAGTTTTGGTGCCACTCTACTGTGGCATGCTATGGAGCTCTTACAAGAGATGTGGGGGTTTGTATGGATTGACATAGCAGAAGCATGGATAGAGATTTGCGAATCATGTACAGTGTCCTTGCGCTGTGACTGGTGTCAAAGCCGTGGGGGTGGGTGAGAACATGTTGAGCAGGATGAGAAGCTGAAAGAAGTACTGGGGCCTGGGTACATCACAGGGAAAGGCAGGAGAGAAGGTGCCTCTAAAGGAATTCATTAGAGAGGAAGGAGGAGGCCTTACAGTATCTGGTTGGTAAAACCCATTCGAAATGGCTGAAGTGAAGGGAGGTTTGTGAGAGGTTACCACAGCCAAGGTCGTTTCTTGGCTGGGACCCATAGGTCTGGAGCGTTGACAAGAGTCGATGCGGCCGCTCTTTACCTTTGTCTCTCCTGAGTCTGTGACTCTTGCCAGCTGCCTTTGTAGACAGTTCTTCCACTTCCCCATTTAAACTCTCAGGGAGGAGAATCTGACTGTCTCAGCTTCGAATCCCTTGGTTCACTGTCGTAGAGCCCACAGAACCAGATTAGCCTAGCCGTGTGCCTGCGCCTGGCCGCTGGCGGGGGCTGAGCACAGGTGAAGGCACGCATGGGAGAGGTGTCCTGGCACCCAAGGGGAACGTTCCAGTGATGGGCAGGATCACTAGTTTTCCGTGGTTGAGAGATGTGGTAAAGGAAACGAGGAGTTTGGCAGATTGTGGTCGTTTACCCTGGTGTTAAAGTATTACCACAGCTCATCCACGTGGAAGAATCACAAGATGGACACTCAGTGGCTATGGTAGATACTCATTTGTATCTGGAAGAAGATTGGCAGAAGAAAGATTTTTAAAAAGTGAAATTTAACTTTGGAGCTGTCTCAGAAGCACTCAGACTTTAATTTTAAAGAGGAGTAATTTATATTGCTTCCTAACACTAAAGCATTCTACACCTTTATTCTAACTGTGGAATGTGCAGTGTCTCTGTGTCACCTGATATAAGACATTCAGTAAAGCTATTCTAGAGCTCATTTATTTTTCATACCCCTGCAAGTTCATAAAATAATCATAGCTTATTTCCACATCTTATTTTGCAGTGCCTCCCATGGCGTTGGGACAGGTCTTATGAAGAGGCTCTTATAGCCAGAGCAAACCTCCCAAAGATTATAAAGTCTGCCTCTTAGGTAAAAGATAAAACGATTCCTACAAATAATCTGAACCTCTTTTCTTCTGTACTGTAAACCCCATTATGTCCCTCTGACTTTCAGAATTATTTTTAGATGTACAGTTCAAACGTAAAATTAAGCTTCATAGGATTTAAGAATATTTCACTGATTCAAAGTACTTGGCATTGGCTGGAAAACACAAGTCAGGTTTCTCAGTTAACCAGTACTCAGAGACTTAATACTGTACCTATGATTATGATAGGATTGGAACCGATTGGCTCCCAGACTCACTGCTAGTATAAGGGAACTTGTAAAAATCAGGTTGTACAAATGTTTGTGATGCTTGCCCACTCGTTAGAGGTAGCAGTCCACTGTGAAATTCTTTTCAGGTTCCATTAGGGTTTCTGAGGAAGTGTTTGAGTGCCCTCTGGAGGCATTATGAACAGTGAAAACAGACTCCTATGGAAGGTTTTCTTTAACAGCCAGCATCAAGAACCAGTGGACTAGATGCTTGAAACTGGTGTGGATGCCATTCAGGAGCAGAGGAGAGCCAAAATGGAACCCATGGGAACACTAACTAGTATTTATGGAGGAGCAGGAGCTCTCTAGGCAGACTGAGAATACGGGTTTATGGGTTTATGTAGCAAGAGCAGAACCCCGAGGCAGTGGAGTCACAGACGGAGCCAGAGGAGTATGGTGGGTGGTGTTCAGCAAGAAAGAATAACAGATGCCCTTGGGTTTGGCCAGGAGAAACCTCAGTGGTGTGGTGGTGGTTTGAGGAATGAATGGGAAGTAAACCAGTAGAAATCTGGAAAATAAGCCTGGATGGGAAAATGGGGTGGGGGGTGGGGATGGGGGGAGAGACAGAGTGTCTGTCAGCTTAGAGAAAGCATAGGGTTAACTGATGGTTTTCCTTAAGATAGAAAAGACTTGGTTTGCATTGTGTTTAAATGCTGCATGGGAAAAACAAGGTTGAGGGAGGAGGAGAGAGCTGACTTTAAAATCCCTAGGCTGGGACAGTTGTTGAGGAAAGACATTGCTTTTTTAGGGACTCGAAATATGATGAATTAGTGATTTTCAGTTCATCGTGGGATGATAGGTAAATATTCCTGTACGCAGTTGGAAATACAGGTAAGAAAACAAGATTGGTAATAAGAGGACCATCAACCTAGACATGGTCTTCATTCAAGTCAAGCAGGTGGTTGAGCTATAAAATGAAGTCAGGACATGTCCTTTAGAGGACACTTGTGTTTGGCACACAGAGATAAGAGAGATGATTGATGCCCAGAAGGGCCAGAGGAGAGGTGAGAAAATGCAAAGAGTTGGGACTCAAAGAGACATGTGTGAATTAGTTAAAGAGTGAAACATGAGGAATGGCCTTGAGATTTGACAAGGAGGAGATCCTGACTTGGAGAGCGGCTTTGCAGAAATGGTGTAGTGGGTGGGGACGTGTTTGGGGTGTGGAAGAGGGAGTGGGTGTATAGGAAGGTGTAGGTAGATGTGTGTGTGGAAGTTCAGTAGTGAGAGAAGAGTGAGTTGGTCATGGCTAGGCAGGTCAGGAGATGCTCCAGAGGACAGATGGGGAGTGCGTCTGTGCGCATCAGACCAGAGCCACAATTAAAGTGACGACAGAGAGACAATTATATTTGCTTTTCCATTTTTTTTTAACACCATCAACTCAGGTATGAGATTTCAATTTTGTGTAACGTCTACACCACCTTCTATTTTTCTCAGATTGAGAATCAGACCAAATGGAAGAGAATATTGAGGTCTGTTTGTGACATTTGAGGGGGCTCTTGCACAAGGAAGAGAGAGTAAATGTGACCAATATTTTTATTCTGACAAATGTCAAAGTCTGTTAAGTCCTTTAAATGTACAAGACAATTTGCAATCATGAATAACATTTTTCTTTTTGGCAAAATGAATAGGGTGACTAATAGTTGTTTGACTTCATTTATTAAAAATATTTCATTAAGAAAAGAAAATAGACTTTTAGTAATAGAACTGCTAAAATAATATAATTAAATTTGGGCTGTGGGGGTTGATTTCACATATCAGACTGCTCAGTTTTGAGTGGTAAGGGGTAATATTTAAGGTGTAAACTTACACAAGGGGTAGGGTGGAGAGATTATAGCTCACCCTCAGACGTGTCCACTTCTGCGGGACTGGTTTACAGACCTTGGAAGGCCTCAGCCCTTTCATCCTGGTGGCTTTTACCATGTCATGTATCAAACATTAAAGTACACCCCCATCTTAGCTTACAAAGAACTGTGACCCAAGCTTTATTTGACTAGTTGTAGAGAGACATTTATTAATTTGTTTTTATGGTCCCCCCCCCCCCATATTTTGCATCCAGCACTTTTTTCAGGTGTCAGACATGTTCATCAGCCCTTGTGACGCTCTTAGTCCCTAGGGACTGTGCTGAGGTTGCCTTAAGGTGTGACACCTGCTGTGCTGGGATGTCTAGCCATGTCTGCTGGGGTGGACTTGCTGGGAATCTGCTCATTGGAGGCACCACACTGCCTCCTGGGAAAACTTCATTCTCGGCAGAGCTGAACTGACTTTTAGTTAGCACCTTTTTGTTGTAAGGGGTAGAGAGATTAATTTGGACCATTTTAAGAAACAGGATTAAAGGTGCCCATGGACCAGAACACTGTCAGAAACTAAGGCAGCTCAGCCATAAGCACAGAGATAAGATCCCATGAACTGTGGGGTCTCTCCAGGCATCTCTCTCCATCTTTTCTCTACCTTACAGATTCATGTCCTTGTGACTGGTTTGCTGTGGTCACTCGTGACCTCTCTAGTTCCCTTTTATATCATAACCTTTCAGCTTCACCTCTCACAGCTAGCCACTTCATTCTAAGTATTGGGAATCTGATTTTGTTGTTTTTATTATTGTTCTAAGCCATATCAGAGGTCACTGTTAAACTCTTGGGTCAGGCGTCTGTCCTCGGTCTCATAAGCTGTAGTGAGGTGAGATGCAGTGATCATGTGGTCCATGACAGCCTGGGCCCACCCCAAAGCTGAGGCAATTCCCGTTCATAGGGTTTGCAGGCTAGCAGGCACCAAAACTAGCATGTGTAGTTCATTAAGGAAGAAACAGCCCGGCTCTATATCAAATCCATTTGAGATTTCCTCTAACTGTATTGCTGCCCTTTAAAGTGTATCCTATCGATAGCCATCATTCTGAGTCAACCCTTTGTTCCCATCGAGAAAGTAAAATCTCTCAATATAGTGAAAGTATTTTCACTTTTCCATTTTCTTCCTATTTAGTCTCTGACATTGCATGGTCACTCAGAGTCATTTGTAGGTTTCCACTTCTCATGTTAGTGATTTCTGTTCAAATGATACAGGTGCTTTAGATAGCTGTTAGCAAATGGGCAACTCTAACCTCATGTCATCCACGTATTCCCTTCCCTCAAGGTCCTGTGGAACTACGTGAACACACAGTAATTTAACTCCATCCTCAGATTCACAAAATTTAGAAGAACTAAATGTCCCATCAACATAGCAGCATTTTGGTACCTAAGTTCCTTAATATGTTATCACACTTCCTAAGGAAAAGTGATATTCCCCAAACCTAAAAATTGATCTTGAAATCTATCCCCAAACTACTCCTTGCAATTATCAAATACAGCAGCAGGAGGAGAAGAAAACTGGAATAAATAAAATAATGATAGCTAATCTTTGTTGAACCCTTAACATTTTCCAGGCACTATTTTAAGTACTTCTCATGCATTAACTTATTTAATCCTTAAACTACCTTCTAAGGTTATCTTACGATGTCAGGTGCCTTTATTGTTTCCATTAACTCCACTCTTAACCTCTTTGGTGAAGGTCACACAGTTAGTTCGTGGTAAAGCTAGGGTATGAACCTAACTCCAGTCTCTGCTCCCTCACACTTCTCTTGACTGAAAAATCACTGAGAAAAACAGTACTGGTTTGAACTCTAGGATTCCAGTCAACATGAGTCATACCTGTGAACCTAGAACTCAGTTTGGATACGTTCCTGGCAGGAGGCCAGTCGTGATGGTACCTGGGAGCGAAGTTGTACAGACTGCCTGAGTTCCTTCCTAGGGTTTCTCGGGTGTTCTCGTGCCCTCTTTGGCCCTACGTACCTCGAATCCCGTGTATTTATGTAAATCCCAAATATGAGTAGGTATACCCTGTCTTCTGAGCTAGGACCCCACATTTATAATAGCCGGTTCTTCAGATACAAATCACCTGCTTTTCTCTCTGCATTTCTCCAACCCAGCGGATCCTCAGGCTTCTGTAGCCCTTCCACCACTGTGGGCCCTGCCTCAGCCTCTTCTTCTGGAAGGTCTTGGGGGTTTTGACTCCTGGCACTGTGGTAAGTTTTCCCCTTGTTTCACCCTTTTTCCTAGATGGAGATTCCCCCCAAGTATTTCTAAATTAAAAGTATCTCTGGAGTGTTTTCCAAACTTGTGCTCTTGGGGGTTCAGTGAGGAAGAAAAACTCTCCCCTAATGGTTTTCCTTGAAGTCTTGCCTCTTTCTGGCGTTTGAGATTCCTAGACTTGGGACAACCTTCCTTAACTCTGAAGACAGCAGAAGCACCTTTGCCCCATCTGGAGTCCTTCTGTTCTGCTGTTTGGTTTTCTTCCCACAAGAACGGCTGGTTCTTAACAGCTCACTCCGCCTGCCCTGTTTCTTTTGCTTTCTGCACCCGAGACCTGGCGTCTGGACTCTTGCCCCGCAGCTTTTCTTTCCTCCTACTCCTGCACTGAGTTACTGAACTTTTATGCAGGCTGAGTTTGTTACTCCCTAAGTTTCTAGTGTTTATTCCTAAAGCTTGGACAACATCCAGCTCCTTAAATGTGAGGTTGTCTTCTCTGATTCTAGGCTTCTCTGTTCCCTGAGTTCACTTCCCCACTGCACGAGAATTGGCTTGGTGATGTACAGGACATTTCAGTGGCCTCTGTCCTAGTTGGTCTCATTACTGGGCCCAGTTGGAAGGGAAAGCCCATGGCCATGTGTGGTGTCTTTTCTCTTACCTGACTTTTCATACCCAGAGTTGGAAGACTGAGGCTGCCCCTGGACAGACAGGGTGGCGGCCCTGTTTGGAAGTCTGGGGCAAGTGTGCCTTGGCATAGTGGTGGGTGTCCTTTCTTCTGTCTCCATTCTCCGCTGTGCTGACTTGGGTCCCTCAGCCAGCCTTCTTTATTATGGTTGATGAGACCTGAGATACAGGTCTAGTATATTATGAATTTCTCTTTGTGCCAATGTTTAACTTTGGTCTCAAGCTCAAGATCATCACTAATACAGGGAAAAGGTGTTCTCCATGTGATCTGGCCTACCTTTCAGAATGCTGAAGCAGGAGTTGGACTCAGGCCTAGCTGATAACCAAGTGTTTTTACATTTCTAGTTCAGTCCTGTGCACATTGCCACCTGGAGTACCTAGAAGTGAGGGATGTTTGCTGAAACTGCTGGCCAAATTGATACTAGTCTTTGATAGCATGCATTTCCAAAAGTAACACCGATCACCCACCAGTGCCAGCCCTCCCCAGTCAGGAACCTGAACATGGAAGTTCTACATTGTTTGCTGTAACCATCCACTGGCCCCTTTGGATAGTGGAATTGTGATGCATTTCTATCTGTGCTAAGACTGAATCCTGATCGCCAGATCTTACCCAGTTTTAGGATTTTGTTACCTCTCTGACTTTCAGAAGTGATTTGCTCTTGCACTTGGTGCTTCTGGGTGAACCTGCACCAGGAAATCTTTGCCCTGTATGTGCTTACCTCGGTGTGCCAAACAGTGCATTAGGAGTGGTGACCCAGGTATAAGAACAGCCAGAATCTGAGACAGGTAAAGTAGTCAAATTCCTAGAAACAGGAAGTAGAATGGTGGGTAGCAGGGGCTGTGGGGAGTGGAAGGGGAGTTGGCCAGTGGGTATAATGTTTCATTTCTGTAGGATGAAAAAGTTCTGGAGGTCTTTTCACAGTCAGGTAAATATGCTGTTATCATTTATTGAATTATACATGGAAAAATGGTTGAGATGGTAAATTTTGTGTTACTGTGTTTCTTACCGGTTTTAAAAATGCATTAAAAAATAGCCAGAATCCCAAATCCCTACCCTTTGACTTACCAACTATTGTGACACTTCCACTCCTAGTGTCACTGAAGACAGTCATGCTAAAAAGCTGCTCTTTATTTTTGTCCTAGTCACACAGGCCTAGTCTTTTTCCTTCCTTTAGTTAGCCAGGCTGGGCCCCAGGTGACATTCAGGCATTTCGTTTGCCTCTGTCCAGGGGTGGCTTGAGCTTTCCAGTTTCTGTTCTTTTTTCTCGTAGGCCTGAAAATGGATTTTGTCTCTTTGGGTCTTATTCCCCACAACAATGGAAGGAAGAAGCAAGTTTAACAAATGAGAGTCACTCTCATCTAAGATGTGAGCGTCGTTAGAGCTCATCTGACCTAATCCTTCTGTGCTCACTTCCACACTCCTGCCCCCACCCAGCTCCTGCTTTCCCTCAGAGCGGGTAGGATCTCTGGCCCAGGCGTGAAAGGTTTGTCTCTTGAGGAAGACAGGTCCTATAGGATCAGCCAGAGGAAAGGGGCCAGAAAAGGCAGATCCTGTAGGCCAGAGCCCATGTTCTCACATTCTGTCATACTTACAATGTGTTGACTCTCTGGGCACCCTCAAAAATTTTTTTCAGCACCCCCATTATTGTTCCTCCCTCCTGAGGATAGAATGAATACTGAAGCATTTAACTCCCCACATTTTGAGGGTGAGCATCTGTGTGACTAACAGTGGGTCGTCTTACTGACTGTCACAGCTGCATAGTGTCAGATGAAGGGTTTGAACTTGGGACTTTTGACTATAGGTCCAGTGTTCTACCCACCACATTATTATGGTTCCTATTGCATGGATTTGTTAAACATTCACTAGCTAGATAAGATAAAAACTTGTGCCTTGCATGTGGTATTCACGTAGAGGCCATCACTGAAGCAAATCACATTCGCCCCATTCCTCAGGCGTTTTTGCATGCAGTGTTAACAAGCAGGGAAGAAAGTCATGGAGTCCGAATTGTGAGGAAGTGTCAGTAAAGTCAGGTGTATTTTAAAACAGTCCTGTAAATAGAGGGTCAGGAGGAAAAGCTGCTGGGTAGAAATGGGGAGGTGAAGGAGACACTCACAGGTATAAAAGCAGTGTTTGACTTTGAACAAAGGAGGAACCCTAATTATAGGGAGGTAGGTCATCAGGTCTTGGGGCGGTTCTGCCTGTGAAATGACATTCTTGGCGAATGAATGAATGTGTCATGCACTAATTAAAATAGGGGAAATAAGAAGACGCATGTTTATGTGGCCTCAGCTGTGCTTGTGGGTACTCTGATAGGTACTTTCACATTCATTATCTCCTTTAATTATCCTAGCAGAGCGTTATAGACATTAACCATATTTCTGTAGATCAGTCTGAGATTAGCCACAACCATATAGCAGGTGGCATAGCCGAGGCCTACACCCCTCTGTGTCATTCCATAGGTCATTTTTGTGGGAGGACTTGGCTGAAGGAAAGCTGAGGAGTGTCCACCTATGTCATCCTTTATCACTTTAATAACATACGCAGTTATCTTTCTTGGCATCACTCCCTCCATACTTCTTGTTGCCCTTCTCGGGACCTAATTTCATAGTCTTTGTGGTCGTTCTAGTTAAAGAAAAATCAGACATGGCTTCTTTTGTCTTATCTTTTCTTCATAAGGAGTTGTTAGGCCAAGTCACAGGAAGAACAGTTGTCCTGAGGACAAAATGAGAGCAGCTCTCTTCCCTGTCGCTCCTTAGAACCTAGAGCCCAAGCCATTAGCCAGTGACCTCAGTTGGGAGGTGGTCGGGGAACCTAAGGCATGGTCAGGGCATGTTACAAAGATGCACGAATGGCAGCCCGACCAGACTGATGGACTGTTTGAGGAGCCCTGCTGTGAGCTGTCCTGTTTTCAGAAGTTCATGGTACCCCAGTGACTGGGTGTGGTGCTAAGCACCTGCCTAGGCCCTTGGGTGAATAGGGACCTGCAGTCCAGCCTGCACTGAGGCGTGCTGGTGGGGGGTAGAGGGGGGTGGCCACAGGACATTTAGATCAGGGTTGTAGTGCACGCTGGGACCACTGCAAGTGAAACTTCCCTCTCAGCTTTGACCACCTCCAGCTTCCCATTCCTGAAGTTAGCTGAGGAGAACAAGGAAGCCCGTGCACACTTCTGTGATCGAGAAGCACACCTCAGAACAGTGACGTGGTCTTTGGGCTTTCTAGGTGCTGTTGGCTAGGGCCAATGAAAGAGTGAGTAGACTGGCTAGTGGCCTTAGCGTGCTTGGGAAGGCCTGGTGGAGCCTTCTCCAGAGGCTTTCTGTGAGCCATCCACCAAGGAGGAAGGTCTAGGACCTTACGAGGCAGGTTTCACTATGACCTCTTGCCATTGAGATTACCTGGGGCCTCTGTGGAGGGACTGTAATGAGGAAGAACAGCTCTGGTATCGTGAAGAGTGGGGTATTAGTAAAAGTATGGGAGCCAGAGGGTGTCTTCCGGGCCTTCAGTATCTTCTGAATGGTGATAGTGAAAGCAGAATAGAACGGGTTTGGCATTCCACGGTCGTAATCAGTGAGTTACAAGTGCCTGCTTTAGTTAACTTATGCTAAGAGAATTAGCTGAGCAGAGATGAAGTGGACTGGGCCTGTGTAGCTGGGTAGCTAAGTCTTCCTATGCCTTGTTGCGTGGTTTTTACACTGGGCCTCCTGCAGGCGGCGTGGACAGCGGTGAGGGAGTCGGGACTGCCTGTTGTACGGGTGCCCCCTCCCCGAGGCAGGCAGGGAGTGCTGGCCTTGAACATAACACATAACCTCTCCACCCCGTTCCTTGGCAGCATGCAGGCACCAGGGACCTACACAGCCTTTCCGTTTTTATTTTGAGTGCCAAGGGCTGCAGAAAAGGGCTACGCAGAGGCCTCACTTCCCTTGGTATTGTGCCATTGCCCATTAATATCTGATGGTGCTGATTTCTGGGACTTCTGGAATTTGTGAGGAGCAAGAGTTGCTGGGCATGCTGGGAACGTGTTCCATGACCAGGGTCATCTGTTGTGTCCAGGGGGAACAATATAAGACAGAATTGCATGGTCTTGCCTGGAAATCAAGGTGCTACAAGAACACACTAGTGGATTGCTACATAATGGGATAATTGCAGAATCCTTTGTAAAATCTCTCTCTGGGTAGAGTTGTTTCTCGTAGTGTTCATCATTTAGTCCTCTTGTGTACAAATTTGACTTTGGAATTATTTTGGAGGCATTTGGGGGACATTTTTCTTACATCTGGAATAATAATAGCTGATGATGGCAATTACTAACTACAAGTAAGTGTTCATCTTACCCTTTGTTCTCATGCTTTCAGACTTTAAAAAAAAAATGGGTGTAAGATGGAATCTTAACCCCTTTTTGGTCTCTGGATCTTTTTGTACTTTAAAAAGTGTTTTGAAGCACCCTAAAGTGCTTTCTATTTATGTGTGTTACAGGCATTGATACTTAACCCTAGTAGAAATGAAAACGAAAATTTTACAAAAATATTTAATAATTTATTTTTACAATGATAAAACCATTACATGTTAGCCCAAATGACATTTTGATGAAAACAGCTATTTTTTTGAAACAAGCAAAAAAAACGATTTAGTAGGAAGAATGGCAATATTTACATTTTGGCAAATGTGTTAAAATGTATGAGGCTTAAATAAGATAGCTACTTCTATATTCAGTCTCTTGCAGTATGTTTTGGTTGAAATGGATGAGGATATCCAGCCTCATCGAGATAATGTAGGTGGAAAAGGGATTTTAGTCGCCTTTTCAGATAATTGTGAGCTCATTTGAGACAGACACCAAAACCTGACAAGTAGTAGGTTCATTCAGGTAGTGGCAACATGCAATCTGAAACCGGATTGATGCGCTTGGAGTCTGGTGAATTAAAACCCACTGGTTTTAATACATTATGGGTATGTTAAATCATGATGATTTTTATTACCTTACCTCACACAGTGGTTGTTTGTAAAATACTGGTTTCCTGAGTTACACAGATCTTGCAAATGTTCACACATCTCATTATGTATAATATCCAAAAAAATTATGTTCGTTAGTATCACTTGTTGATTTCTTCAGAAGTTCTTCAAGTAGTGGGCAGCTGTGGAGCTTATGGTGACAGACATAAATTTTCCAAAAGCCCAATTTTACTTGAAACCTTGGTCTTGCAACAGATACTTTCAGTTGTTTCCTTTTAACTGAAGTATCTGCCTAATACCCAAATTGGCATTACCCAGTTGTCAGTTATTCTTTCTAGTGAAAATTGTCTGTCCAAAAAAGGGTTTAACATGCTAAGTAGATTTAATTAACATATTAAAGAGACCATAACATTCGAGTGGGGTTTTTATATTTGATGCATTATAGAAAGATTCTGCAACCATAATTGTAGAAAGATCTGCAATATGCTAGAAGTTTCTTATAGTTAGAGGAAGTGTATTTTCTTAAAAACAAGAAATGAGGTAATTTTCACTTGATTTTTATGACAGAGTAATAGTGTAGTTATTTTCAAACAACTTTAGATTTTCTGAGCCAGCGGTCTGAATTTCAGAGACTGTATTCAATTTTTAAAAGTAAAACTCAGTGGAAACCCCCTCTGAGGAATGATGTGGGACTGAATCTGAAGCCTGGGCGCATCCTGCATCGATAGTCACAGGAGTGGGGAAGGCCCTGAACTGTGCGGTGTGCTTGTGTGTGCTGTTTGGTGGCGGAGCTCTGCTTTCTCTGTGAGGATCTGGGGTTGCCATCTGCTGGGAGTGAGGAGAGGCAGGGAGTCAGGGAGCGAGAGTGGAGAAGCGGTCCCACAGCGTTCCCCGCAGCCTGGAGGCCAGGAAGACCTTGCCAGTTGCTGATTTTCTGTTAGCATGTGAAGGCTGCAGTTTGGACGGGAGTGGGGTCATGATTTCTCCCAGTTGCATGGTCCCCTTGCCCTTGGATCACTTCCATTCGGCAAACCCTCAGTCCTGCAGGAACACAGCACCTGCGTGACTGAGCCTGCGGGATGAACCCGTGACCATCTCTGGCAGCCACTGTTTCTCTGGTCACCCCGCTCTTCTGCTGGGCACCCATCTCAGACCCTGTCTGCACTCCTGACGCCACCAAGCCCCCAGCCTGTCTGCCTTTCCTGGGCGTGTGACCTTGCTTCCTGTTCTCCTGAGGACAGATGGCCAGGGCTCTGCCTGCGTCCCACTCTAACACACCGCACCGCTGCCCGCCCCTCTGTCATGGTGGGGGGCTGACCTTCCTGCTCCCTCAGGCTGACTCTCTGGTTGGACTTTGGATGCTGCCCCCAGGGGCCTTTTCTAGGTATTGCTTTTTTCTCCCTTAGTTTCAGTCTTTACTCTCAGTGGAATTCTTCGCTTCTTTTTTGCTTTCTTGAACTTTCCCTTGAAGTATAACATACCACAGAGCTGCAGGCCATGGTACAGCTTGATCAGTGTTCACAGCTGTGAGATAAACACGCCTGTGTCAGCCAGTGCCCAGCCTAGGAAGTGACATGACCAGGACCTCTGAGACACGCCGCACGTGCCTTTCCAGTTGTCGTGCCTCTGCCCTCTGTTTCTAATAGCATGGATGACTTTTGCCTGTTTTTGAACGTTCTGTAAATGGCATCATGCAGTGTGCATTCTTGTGTTGGCGTCTTTCAAACTCAGTCATTAAGAATTGGATTTCTGGAAGACTTTCTTCCCCGGTTTGTCCTGGGGTCCTCTGCACTTTCTCCGTAGGTTATCTTACTCCATCCCCTGCTTCAGTCACCACCTCCGTGGAGCATTACAGAGCCCTCCCTGCCCTTTCACCCGAGTGCTCATTCCTTCTCTCCAGCTTTAGCATGTCACTGACGCCCGGAATGAAAATCAGGATCTGAATCCCCAGTCTGTGGTCTTTTCTGGGGTTTCCGACCTCAGTGAATGGTTCCATCTCCATCCACATATTTAAACGAAAAACCTAGGAGTCAGTCAGCCTTGTCGTTTCCTTTTCCCTCAGCCATGTGTCAGTCCAGCACCAAGTCAGATTGGGTTTTCTCTCCTAAATGTGCCTTAAAACCATTTGCTCTTCATCTCCACCGTGGCTTTAGTCCAGGTTACCATCCTTTCTGTCCCAAGCTACCAAGGTAATCCCCTCACATGTTTACCCTCAGGTACCCTTCCTTTCCACCCACCACCTGTTAACTGCCTGAGCTATAGTTTTCAATTAAACATGCAAATGTTCCCACTTTAAACCAAATAGACACTAACCACTTAAGTGGCTTTCCATGTTTTTATGGTAAAGATTAGCACCCTGAATGTCTCCTGTGTCACCTGCCCGGTCATTCTCGTCGCACACTGTGCCGTCCATCCCGTTTCCCCCACAAGGCCCTTCTCCACTCTGTGCACGCCTTACTCTCTCACTGCGAGTCCTTTGTGTGTACTGTCCCTCCCACAGGCCAAACATCTCCTTTGTACCTTGCAGCTTCCTCGTGTAGATCTGAGCCCAGCTCTCACTTCTCCAAGGCTGTGACCCCTGCCCTCCTGACTGGGTCAGCCCTGCTTCGTCCCACTCATAGGCTCCCAGAGTACTTACTACCCAGGGCGGCTGCATCATACTAAACACAGTGTGGGGTCTGCATTTCTGTGTGGACACCTTTGATGAATGTCTGTGCCCCGCTAGACTAAATTCCATGGAAGGACGGGATTAGGTGTATTTCTGCTCACTGCTGAGGGCACAGTTGGCTGGCACAGATACTTGGTAAGTACTTGTTGCTTGGATGACCTATGGGAGACGGAGATGAAGGAGTATTTAGCTATTCACTGAGCTTACAGTCAAGAAGCAGGGAGCTTACATAGGCAGAGGGGGACAGCAAACAAGGAGATCCACACAAACACACAGAATGATTTGGGCAGTCAGTGTGAGGCACTGTGAAGAAAACAAACAGGGTGATGTGCTGTGAGAGGCTGGAGGGTAGAGTGCGCTCAGCTTAATTGGCTAATCCAGGCTGCTCTCTGGGAAGGCGACACTGATGCTCAGACCTAAATGTTGACACAATGCCAGCTCTCTGATGATCAGGGAGCAGCGTGGGCTGGGAGTCGTTGGGTGCTCAAGGGAAACAAGCTTGGTGAGTTCGGAGGTGAGAAAGCTGACAAGTGAGGTGCAAGAGCGTGTAGGAGGCGAGACTGGCCAGAGCCGGTGGCTAGCTCCTGTCCAGCCTGTGCTCCGGTGAAGGGCATGTGCATTTAAGGAGCGCTGGGAGGTTTAAGTGTGAGGGAGGGGCATCGTTTTATGTTTTAAAGACTGGGTTGATGGCTTATGGAGACCTGGTTGTGGGGGAGCCAGAATGAAGCAGAGAGACATGGACATGGTCTGTGCGTGGCCAGGGCGGTTGTGGCAGTGGGGACAGATGAGGGCGGGGCAGGATGTGACGAGGAGAATGACTGGATAAGGGGGACAGGGGAAGAGGACGTGAGGCTGACTGACCTGGGGGGTGTTAGTGCAGTTCACCAAGATAGGGAAGAATGAGGAAGGAGCAGTGGAGGGGGTTTGGGTTTGGGAAGGTGGTCTGGGGTGCCTGCAGCAAAAGTTGGGACAGTTGGGGCTGGAGGCGGAGCTGGGAGCCAACACTGCGATGGCATCTTGAGCCATGTGACTGGATGAGATTACTCGGAGAGAAGTTACAGGTGGAGAAAAGGGGGTCCCCAGTTGGATCCCTGGAGCACCCCTGGAGGAGTCTGCAGTAGAGGAAATGGGGAGTGATGAGTGAAGTAGGAGGATGGCGGATGGGGCAGCCATGCGGCCAGGGAGAGAAAGTGAGACACGTGGTCCCATCAAGTGGGCAGGGCAGCAGCTCCATCGGGGTCACGAGGGCCTGGGCAAGAGCTGTTCTCCGTGCGGCGCAGGGACCAAGACCTGACTGGGAGCAGTGAGGCAGGAAGCTCTTGAGTAGTTTTGCTTTAAAGGGGAGCAGACCTTTTGGCTGATAGTTGGGGTGGGACTGTGGGATTCTAACGGGGCCGCAGAACTGGACTGGGCCCTGAGGAGGAGCTGGGCACGTACCTGCAGAGAGAAGGAGGTGGGTGGCAGGGAGCTGAGGGCCTGCTGGTGGGAAAGTGCGGAGGTGGCCATCGAATTGCTTCTGTTTTCTGAGTAAATTACCTTGGTAGCCTACCAGCCACAAGTGAAGGAGGAAGAGGGAGTATAGATTTTAGGAGAAAGGAGAAGTGTGAGGCAGTAACTTTAAATATTGGGCAAGTGTGTAAACTGAAGGCTCTCCGAAGAATTTGTGGGGGTCTTGGTTCCTGTTGGAGATTTGTGATCATGAATTGGGTAAAGCTGCTTGGGTGCCTACCGCTCCCTGTTGCTGAAACAGTGTGACAATGTGGTGAAGACGAGAGCGTTACCGTGAATGCAGGAGAGACGCCCTCGTAGTGGAGGAAAGGACAAGCAGAGTGTCAGGACAGCAGATGGTCAGGTGTGGGTGTGAGTGCGGATGAGGAGTGACGGGAGTGAGTCAGCTGAAAGAGGGCATGTGTGGTACCAGAGCGTGCCAGTGCTGCTTGGGCAGAATTTGGAGATAGTGACACAGGTATTAGTGATGACCACGCTAGGGCTTGACCATGGAAGTGGCAATGGAAAGGCAGAGTGGCTGAGCAAATGAGCCAAGGACGGGGCCGCCAAGTCTGAGCCAGAGAGGAAGCAGGGAAGCTGCCCAGCAGGGTTTGATTAGTGGGTCAGAAAAGAGTAAGAGGGGACTGGAGGTCCTGGGGAGCCGGGAGAGAGTCAGTCTGATGAACAGAGTCAGAAAGCTGGGAGAACAGGAAGTTTTGGTCAGAGGATAGAGTTTCTCTCAAGATAGATAAATTGCTAACAAACTTGTAAGGTGACGCCCTATGGAGTGACATGTCTGGGTGTGCATGGTTTGGTGGTGGCAGTGGAGACAGTTCATTTAGCTCTGTAGTCTAGAGGCTGTTGTGTGGCTTTCTTATGGCCTACGATCTTCATCACAGGGATCTTGTGAGCAAAGGCTTACTGCTTTTCTTGCTTTGTGTTACGGGAAATTTCAAATAAACTCACAAGTAGAGGGAAGGACAAAGTGTACCCCTCTGTGCTCATCACCCAGGTTCAAAACCCACCAGCTTTTTGCTACTCTTGTTTCACGTACCCCTACTTTTTTGTTCATGTGAGAAGTCAGTTTTTTCCTTGCATTGGGTTTTGTAGGTGACTCCAGGTCACATGTTGGGTGTTAGCAGGGTCATTGGTCATGTGAACGCTTGTGCAGCCAGCATATCTAAAAGGAAGTAAATATGTAATACAAACATCTGCCCTAGAGTTCCCGAAGCATGCTGCTTTATATTTTGACTGATGGAGAACATACCTTTTTTTTTTTTTTTTTTTTTTGATAGGCCAGGGTATTTGCATCATCCCCATTATACTAAAACAGATACAAAATAGTGGTAGGTGACATACTTGCCTGATGTTCCAAGATTAAGTAGAAATGTACTTTTAATTTTAAACCCCTTCCATTCCTACCCATCCCTTTGGTTGAGCTTCATCTGTGTAACATCTGCCCTTCATCTTACAGTCCCCAGTCTTTCGAATGGCCTCACTGCCCAGTCTCCGTGGCA
Source organism: Lyroderma lyra (assembly GCA_004026885.1). Taxonomy (NCBI): domain Eukaryota; kingdom Metazoa; phylum Chordata; class Mammalia; order Chiroptera; family Megadermatidae; genus Lyroderma; species Lyroderma lyra. Next base: position 114,760 of record PVJL010003105.1, read on the forward strand.
GACCTTCTCTCTCACCACCCTCTCCTTTCCTCTGTCATCATGTGCCAGCGAAATGTGGTCCCACGTCTCCGTGGGCTGGTCTCGTCTCCACCAGCCCTTCTGCAAGCCTAGTTCTTCCCAAGTCTGATGTCGACCCTTCGGCTGCTGATTCCTGTGGGCGTTTTCTCTCTGCTGAGTCAGGGTGCTTAGTCTTCATGTCACATCCAGCCTGTTCTGAGTGTGATCCAGACCTGAGTCAGCTTTCTAGACAGTCTGGCACAGGTCTTGGACCTCTGCCTCCATTGTGAATGCTTGGTGTTCCTCAGACAGCACTTAATTCGTCCATTGCCCTAGCGTCAGGCCCCTGTGTGGGATGCTGTCTCTCTGTGTCACACGCATCGGCTCCCCCGTTCTCCAGCACTGCCGTGGGGGCGGGGGCCTTCTACTTTGAGTTACTGGTTTGCTACCATAGGGTCATTTCAACAAGAAACCCATGAAATACTAGCACACCAAGCAAAATCATATTTTTTGATCAGCTGTGTAAAAGAGAGTGATATCTAAAGGGCATATACAAAAGCATATGTGAATGATCCATGTTTCAGAACTCACACTCACATGCAAGCCTTCCTCCCCAGCACAGCTTCACAAATGGCTTCTGTGGGAAGAGGGACTGCTACTTTCAGCTTCTGAACAGGCTCGGCCTGATGTTTGGGGAAAACATCTGTGTCCTCACTCTGCCTCCTCTCAACCTTTGGCCCCTGCAGGTATGACCAGAGTGGCCTCCTCTCCCTGCAAGCGAGCTCCACGCATTCTTGCAGCCTGAGGCAGCTGCAGTAGCAGCATCACCTCTGGTAACAGTGTGCCAAGTCTGCGTCCGCCCTGGAGCACTTGGCCTGAGCAGCCCTCCTAAGGGCAGCGGTCCCCATCTCCAGACAACCCCACCCAGGGCCCGGGCCCGGAGCACCTTCTCCCTCGGGACATGGTTGCCTTGTGTGTAGGACTCGTTCTCGGGCTCCCTTGCTGATTTCAGCACAGTTGTTTATTAGCTGACCCCTCATTCTGACGGTGCTGGCATGGGGGTCAGACATCCTTTCGTCTGAAGGTGCAGAGCTTAGATGGAGCAGCGGTGGCAGTGGCCAAGCTGCAGGAAGAGAAGAGCGCCTCTTTTTTGTGGAAGGTGGGGTTTGAGGCAGAGGCCTCACTGAAGGTGTTTTCTCTCAGCTCTCAGCCACACTCACTCTCGTTTCGAGAAGTCCTCAAGTGTCGGTTGACTGTGTGGACTTACTGCATAGACTGAGTGTCGTCCGAGGCAGCGTCTGGTGACCTCAGTGCAAGGCTCTTTCCTCCTCAGGTCAAGCAGCTGGTCTCGCAGTCATGCACCTGTCCCCTTGAATGTCCTTAGGGGACACTGGCTGTCAGACATGCCTTGAGTGAGCATCCTGGGAACGTTGTGCATATGGGACCTGTAGACTGTGTACTCACATTTGCCCCCTTGACCCCTCTCTTCTTCCTTTTTTTTTTTGGTTGGTTCCCTGAGCGGGGATCAAACCCAGGCCACGGCGGTGAGCACCGATCCCCGCTCTTTACGTGCAGGAAGCCGTGCAGCTGATGCTATTTTGGGAAAGCCTGCAGTGGGCATCCTCTCTGTTCCTGTTTGTCCTTCTGTCCATTGCTGAGTCACATGGCAGATTTGCTGCTGTTTCTTGTGCTTTATCTTTTTTTTTCTTTTTCCTGCAGAATGTAGCTTACCCACCTCCCTCACCATGCACTGAGACTTTACAGATGTGTCCAAGCATTTTGCCTGGAAGGAATGGTAGTACCTCACTCCACCAGAGAAACTGGGGGGTGGGGGGGTATGTAGGATGACAGCAGGAATTTCGTGTTGCCGGCTTGGGTATTGAGTTATCACTCTTCCAAGCAGATTAAATGTCTCCTGAGACCGGTCTGGACGAGTACCCTGACCCTCAGGTGTGGGGACAGCCCCGTTCTGTCTCGGGAAGCTTGTGACATCTGCGGTGCACACATTCTCGCCTGGTTGGGGAGGTCCTAGCCGTTCGGTGATTACATTCATTTAGTTCAGCTTCACATCTGTACAGTGGGATCAGTTGGTCACTGTATGAGGAGCAGGACAACAATGTCTTCTCACCAGGAACCCGTTTTCTGTCATGAAAACTTCAAACATACACAAAGGTAGAAAATGTTTTACTCCTCCTTTATCCATCACTGAGTTTCGACAGTTATTACAACTTTGCCACATTTCCTTTACTGTACTTTTTTTTTTTTTTTTTACCAAAGCAACTTAAGACACATCTCAGATGTGTCATTTCATTCCCACAAACTCAGTGTACATCTCTAAAACTGCAGATGTCAGTTTACGTAATGGCAGTGGCATCTGTGCACCTCACACAGTCTGCAGTGTTCCTTGTATGACCTGATACCCAGTCCCTGTCGTGTCCTCAGTTGTCTTCTTTTGGCAGCTTCCTTGTTTGAATCAGATTCCAAAGAAGGTCCTTGTGTTACCTTTGATGGCTGTGTTTCAAGTCTCTTGTCATCTAGAACAGCCCCCCGCCCCCTTTCCTCTGCCATTGACTTATTACAGAAATGGGCAGTTGTCTTAGGAAGGCTCACATTTTGGAATTTTTCTGCTTGCATCCTGATAGTTCCTCTGTCCTTCTGTTCCTTCAGGTGACAGTGAGCTCCTGAGGCTTGATTGGGTTTCCGTGCAGTCTTTTGGCAGGAAGGTTTGAAGGGGACGCTGTGTGTTTTGTTGCACCTCGCTGGGAGGCATGCGAGGCTGGTGGTTGCTCTTAGAGTTATGCTAAGATCTGTCAGTGGGTTCAGGCGATGATGGCATGATCATCACAATGGAAAGTTCCTGATCACTTTTTCATCTGTTTGCACCTGTTCCTTATCATGGCTGGATCGGGTATTTCATTAGGGTTACACATTTACGAGCTGGGTTGCTGCAGTATCTTAAAAGATAGTGCATAGAGGAAAGATAGGGTGGATGTTTAATTCTTTCCTTTTAATTGCCAGTTTTTAACAAAGATAAGAAGTTGGTGTTCTAGTTACTTCTCGTTTTGTCCCATGCCTTGGGTCTCTCTGCCTCTGTCTGTCCCTCCCTCTCCCTTTTTCTCCCCATCCCTACCCCTTGTAATCATTGTGAATTCCTGGGGTTTTGTCTGTATGCTGTGTTTCAGTAGAGTGCGTTCACCATTCCTTTTCATGCTCAGTTGTCCCATTTTTGGCTACTGACAGTCCCTTCATCAATCACATCTGTATTTCTTTGGCACGACTCTCTTGCCCTTCGGCATAGCAGGATGTCCTGGACTCATTTCATACAGTGCTGCTCTGGCCTCGAAATCAGCCCATCTCCAAGGGTCCCTGTGCCATTTGGTGAGAAAGGATATTTAAGGGAAGGGGCCCATCATTGTTTGTAGGTGTTTTTGGTGGACAGACCTGAAACAAAGTATGACTTCAAATTGGTGTTTCTCAGTTAAATTAACTGTGATTTTGTATTTGTTTCTCATTTCCCTTACACTGAGTTTGGGTTCCTAACAACATTGTTATAATTACTTATTGGCATTATCCTGTTTTATAAAAACACCAGTGAAATGACAACTAACAGTTAAACTACTGAAAGAAGTTGGATACCTTTGCAGCTTTATTTGTCAACAGAATATGTCTGTGTTCCTCTAAGGGTGGACATTTGTGGATATGTTACCAACTTGAAAGTTAAGGTTCATTCTCTGCATTTTGCTTTAAACTTTGAAGGATTGTTTTTTCTTTTTGTTGAATTTTATTTTTAAAATTTTTAAACATTTACATGTTGCTAAAGTCAAAATTGCCTAACAAGATGCCTTCAGAGAGGTTTTTATTCCATCCTTCTGTCCTTACTCCCCCATTGATAGCCACTTCAATTCAGTTTCTGTTATCCTCCTCCAGACTTATTTTTATCCATCATATCAACAGATACATAAGTACGGTCACGTTCCCTTCCTTTTCTGCACAAAAGGTAGCATGGTTTACATACTATTCTCTGTCTTTTTTTACTCACAGCATGGGCTGGGGTCATTCCTCATCAGCGCATGATGTTCTCCCTCATTGCTGCTGTAAAGCGGCTGGCCTTGCCCTTTGTCGAAAGTACCATGGTCAGTTCTGCCAGGCCCCTGTGGCTGGGCCTAGGGTTGCCTACGGCGTTGCTACGACAAACCTGCCTCAGTGAATAAACGGAGACATCAGTCATTTTCTGGTTTTGCTACTATGTCTTAAGGTTAATCTCTAGAAGTGTGATTCCTTGGTCAAAGGATAAATGCATATATACTTTTTCTAGACACTGTATTTTTGCTGAAACTTTGGTTATCTAGTTGAATTTCTTTATCCTAACTCTTCCACTTAGAAGCAGCACAATTTGTTTTGCCCTTTTAATGTTAAATCTCAATCACCCATGTACCCCATCTTTGTATAGAACATAATATTGAAAGTATTCTAAGATCTGTTAATTTCCTTTAATTAATTGAAGTATCACCAAGTATAGAATATAGAGATGAGAAGATTGCTGAGATATGGTCCTCAACCTCAAAAGATATCAGATTGAATAATTTGGGATTGACTTTCTTCTGTTTTCTTCTCATTCTGTTTCTTCCATGTTGGTTGTCAGAAGACTGGTAATAAGGTGCTGGGAAATGCATTTTTATCTGCTCTACCAGAAGGCAGCAAGTTATGTCTGTGGGGGCAGAGACATCGTCATAAAGTACGCTAGAGATACATTCAATAATAATTGAGCACGTCCCTTCACTAAATGTAAAGTGAGCGGCACATGGACTTCTTCCCTCATGGCATTTATATCCTAGATCAGAAACCAAGGAACAATAAGATAATTACAAGTTCAATGTTTTTTGAAGGAATCAAGTAAGAGATTAAAATAGAGTTGTAGCCAGGGGCCTTCTCTAGGTGGGGGAGGGGCAGCTGACACACCAAGCCACGCACAGGTGGAGCAAGAGCATTTCAGGCACAGGAGACAGCATGTGGAGGGGCCCAAGGCAGGCTCCAGCTTGGGGTGTTTGAGAAGTGACATGGAGGTGGGGACGGGGCAAGATCATGGCAGGACCTTGAGTTGTGGGTTAAGTATTTGGATTTTAAGTACATCAGGAAACCATTGAGGACATTTTAGCAAGGGAATGACATTGGATACTGATATTTCATATATTTATTCTTTCCCTAGATTGCAAGGCTACTCAGATATGATGTTTAGCTCCAAAAGCAGCAACAGTGTCCCTTCTGAAATTCACAGTGAAGCTAGTTTTCCTTCTTGCTCCTTTATGTAGGACAGCTGCTTCTCATACTCACTGTAGGCCTTCAGAGGATTCTGTTCTTTTCAGTGATGTTCTCTTGATGTTCAGGTCATTACAGTAAGTGGTTGTAATTGGATTATATACTTGGGCTGTGAACAGGAGCATGATATCTACAAATTCTCTTCTTCAGACCTGCAAATCCAAGAGACACTTCTCTCTGGAAGACAAGAGAACTTCTTTCTCAAGATTGAAAAAGGTCTGTGTTACTGCCGTCACATTTATATGACATTAATTATGGAATCAATAGCAATTTCATGAACAAAAAAGGCATTTTCAATGTATGTATTTCTGTTTCTGTTACAGAAGACTGGTGATACCTGTGTAGGGAATCGTCAGCAGGAAGGTGACATACTTGGAACCCAAGGAGCTCGCTTCCTGGGAAGGCTTCTGTCTGATGAGTAGGAGGCAGAATGCCATACTGACTCTTCAGGGGGACCCTGCAGGGGATCAAGACCAGCACACAGCATCTCACCCTCTATTACAAGGGACACCATGCAGTCCCTTCTCTAGAAGTGAGAAGTCTGAGACTCTGCTACAAGAGGAAGTTTCCAGGGGCTTAAAAACACAAAGGTTTGCACCTTGGGAGCCCCTTGGAATGTTGACAACTCAGGACCTAAAAGAAAGTTCTGTGTTCATGAGTTACAGAATTCATGTGGATGTAAATGTCACTTTATAATCAATAATAATACTGAGTGAGGAACACTATGCAGGAAGTAACCTTCCATAGAAAGACAGGCAGGGAAAAGCTTAGGCCAACCTTAAACCTACCGAATAGAGCAAGCCTGAGATAAACTGCCAAAATGGCCAAATAAGAGACTTGATGAAATAGCAACCCTGTAACTATAGTAGTTGTTAAGGAAATTTTCTCCTCTAAGTCACGATACCAAATAGGAAAAATGATCTACAAGTGCCCCATGTGTAGGGAATTTTTCTCTGAGAGAGCAGATCTTTTTATGCATCAGAAAATTCACACTGCTGAGAAGCCCCATAAGTGTGACAAGTGTGATAAGGGTTTCTTTCACATATCAGAACTTCACATTCATTGGAGAGACCACACAGGAGAGAAGGTCTATAAGTGTGACGATTGTGGTAAAGATTTTAATACTACAACGAAACTTAACAGGCATAAGAAAATCCACACAGTGGAAAAGCCCTATAAATGTTATGAGTGTGGCAAAGCCTTCAATTGGAGCTCACACCTTCAAATTCACATGAGAGTTCATACAGGTGAGAAACCCTACGTCTGTAGTGAGTGTGGTCGGGGCTTTAGTAATAGTTCAAACCTCTGCATGCATCAGCGAGTGCACACAGGAGAGAAACCCTTCAAATGTGAGGAGTGTGGGAAGGCCTTCAGGCATACTTCCAGCCTCTGTATGCATCAGAGAGTACACACAGGAGAGAAGCCCTATAAATGTTATGAGTGTGGGAAGGCCTTCAGCCAGAGCTCCAGCCTCTGCATCCATCAGCGAGTGCACACCGGTGAGAAGCCCTATAGATGTTGTGGGTGTGGGAAGGCCTTCAGCCAGAGCTCCAGCCTCTGCATTCATCAGAGAGTGCACACTGGGGAGAAGCCTTTTAAATGCGATGAGTGTGGGAAAGCCTTCAGCCAGAGCACCAGCCTCTGCATCCATCAGAGAGTGCACACAAAGGAGAGAAACCATCTCAAAATCTCAGTTATATAGAGCATCTTGCTAAGAGTTAAAAATCTTAAAATCCATAAGTGCCACTAGGAAGGACACCCTGTAAATACCTGCATTGACCCAAGAAATTTTTACAGCAAGCCCCAGCAGAACATTCTTTTCCAAGAGGCATATATGAGGTTGATTTTTTTGATTCATGCCAAGTGTCCACAACTTGACTTTGAATCTAAAATTCCTCTGGTGTCTGCCCCAAGATAGGCTGTGAGGTCCCAGCATTAGCCACAGAAACGTGGATGTTTCCTGGGATGCAGCGCGGTGCCTCAGTAGTTGAAACGCTGCACAGGAAACCACAATCATTGCCCAGCCTCCAGCGTCCCTGTTGACGCTTCACCCAACATTTCTCCCAGTTACTCCCCCGTCGGGAGCTCACACCCCACTTTTGATTCGAGCATACCAGTTACTGCATTTGAAAATGGACACCTCCCACTAAGACAGTGCTCTGGTATTTCTGAGGTTCCACTGGATTCAGCCCCTACATGTCTTTCCATTGATTCCATTATTTCTGACCCACTTTTCCTGTCCTCACAATTCCCAGAAATATCCACCCCTTCCTAGATGGCATTAAATTTCATTTTAGATTTTAGGTGACTCATAATTTCCACTCACTTGGCCTATCGGAGAAATCATTGGTAGACATATGTACCCTTGAACTTCTTTTTAATTTCGTGGATTCTGCTAATCACTGCATCTCTGTTAGACTTACTTTTCTAGTGGCAACATCACGTGTTTTTAACTTGAATTGTTTTGGAAATAGCTGAATGTAAATAGCAGAGAGGAAGAAGCAAGCAAAGTTAGAACTTTTCTCCATCCAGATTGCCCTCTTGGGCTCCTTTTGTAACATATGGAGCTCGGGACTAGCTAGGGGAGACCCTAGGAGAAGTGGATGATAGGAGGAGTCTAATAATATTTAGGCTCCTTTTCTGTAATTTTGGGCAGTAACAAACAGGAGTCCTCGATACACTTTGACTGAGGATTATCTATCAGTTCCTTGTTAGGCATGAATGTCTATGCTAACCTTTTCTTTAATCATTCATTCAACAAGTATTTATTGAACACCTCCTGTGTGCCAGGCACTGTGCTGGCTGCTGGGAATACCACTGCATACAACAAGGGCCCTACTCGTGGAGTTTACTTCTGGTGGAGGAGACAGGCGCTAAGCAAGTAAACATAACTAATGTAGTTTCAGATAGTGATTAAGTGCTATGAAGAAAATAAACTAGGGTGAAGGATTAGAGGGGTGGGGTAGGGTGGGGGTGGGGGCAGCATTAGGTAGTGGTCAGGCAAGGCCTTTCTGAGCGGCGGCGTGGGGTGGCAAGTGAGGGACCAGAGGCCCCGCGGGCAGAGCCGGTGCCGCGGTGGGTTGAGCAGAGGGGCCGCAGGCGCCGTTGTAGGGAACGGCAGGAGGGAGGCACTGCCTTGCTCAGTGTCAGGTCTGTAGGCGTTCTGTTGGTTCTGGTGTTTTTGTTTTGTTTTGTTTTGTTTTGTTTTGTTGGCTAGATTAATGTTAACTCATGTGGAGGAACTCAAGGAATGTTTAGAAGACCAAAAGTCCCCATTGACAAGAACAAAAAGCAACTAGTCTTTAACTTCGTTTCTCTCCTCATCCTGTTGTCATTGATTTCCCACATGTGCTTTTGCTCAGGAAGTCTTTGGGGAAATTGCCGATCTTTGAAGCTCTGAGATGAGTGATCGTGTTAGTGGTGTCTGTCACCCGTCGTGTTGGAAAAGGAACTACCCAAAATAGTCACGGAGATGCTTACACAAAGCTTGATTTTCTCCTCATATTTGAATTATTTTCTTCAATTTGACTGGAAGGGGTTCTTGTGTAACTAAACCCTCAGCGCGTCAAGGAGACTTGGAGGAGCACACAGTTCTGTGGGCAGGCCGTGAAACTAGAGGTGGGACGTGGGGTTAGCTGGTCACCGTCTGGACTTGAATCCAGACACCTCTGTGAACAAGCCTTCGGGGAGTCCCTTCTCACACATTTCCTCCTTCTCACGAAGAGAGGGTGGCTCTGTCACTAGACACAGCCCCCACCAGGCCTGGACTCCTGGACTGCGGATCACTGCCGTGTTCCCAACCCTCTCGTCACAGGAGCCTGACGCGTTAGGGGAGAGCCTAGACTTTTAGTTGATAGAGAGCCAGTTGAAATATCACTGATAGAATTTTTAGTTTTAGGAAAAATTGATTTGATTTCTAGCTTTATTAGGTATGTGAGCTTGGGCAAATCACTTAATCTTTGAGTCTAGTTTTCTCACAAACTGAGGATATTAGGCTAAACGATTTCCGAGTTTCCAGCTAGTCCTAGAGTTCTATATTTCTACATAGTTGAATTATTTTATCATGCTGTTGCTGGGGAATATGACTAACACTTTTAAAGCTACTAATTTTATGTCAAGCTTTAAAGTCCATAATTGTTATCTTCGGAAATATTATTTGACCTACAGTTTGTCCAAATCAACTTAATAAAATCAGTTTATAACAGGGTTCTGTGCTTGATAGTAGTGTGACTTAAGTGGTCATCTGTGTGTGTGTGTGTGTGTGTGTGTGTGTTGGGGAACCATATAACTTACTGTCTGAGCTGGGCACTTAACAGTAAAGGGGAAAGGTATTGTGAAAACTTAAGTGGGCCTAAACAGGAACCATCCCAGCAAGCCAAGTTATGAAGGCAGCATGGCCCCAGTGGTCACAACCCAAGCAAGCAATAAACGACGAAGCGCATCAGGAACAATTCAGAGGAGTTGGAGGTCTGTGCAAAGCAGCGAAGGCATGCCCCACCCGAAGGACAGCCCCTGCCGAGTGCTGGCTGTTCCCATGTTTCTGCTCTTTTAAGAAGAAAATCTAGATTTTTTTTTTTTTTTTTTTTTTTTTTTTTTTTTTTTTTTTTTTTTTTTTTTTTTTTTTACGTAGCTGTTAATGGTTTTTAAATGTTGACAATGAATTCCTGTTCCCTGACCCACTTTGGTCATTTGTATTATCTGACTGGTGCCTGTAGGCTTTTGTTACGTTCTGCAAGCCCCGCTCCGGTCCCCGCTGACTGCAGCCCACTCCTGGGGAGGCGTGACATGCTTGCAGGTGTTGTGGTGGCCCGCGTTGCATGCAGCTGCCTTTGGCAGTGGTTTTGGCATCTGCTAGCTTTGAGCGGCAGGTCTGCCGTATTCACCATTGAGGTGGAAATGATCTAAACTGGCCCTTGTGATGTGAGTGGATGGGGAAGCGGCCACAGGTTGGCTCAGGTGCCTGTGAGGATGTAGAATGGGAAAGAGAGGCCTACTTCCCAGGTCCTATTAGGAGCCCGAGTAAACGGCAGGTCACAACTTCAGGGCAGGAAGAAATCTCTCAAATCAGAGAGCCCCACAGTAGTCCAGATGACCTCCGTGGGAGGACTCGGGTGCCCAGGCCCAGCACACATGGTCCCGAGGGAGTAGTAGAGGTGGTGTGTGAGTTTGGACAAAATGCCTTCCAAGGGACCTTCTGACTCTTGGTTCTGCTCTGAAAAATTTTAAATTATTAGTTTTTCTGTACAATTTGCTCTTATACTCAGGAATTTGCAAAAATAAGTGAGAGGGAAGCAAATCTAAGAAGCAGATAGAAAAAGTACTCAGTGGTCAGATCAAGCCTCTAGGGGAAAGATGAGAGTTGATACCATCACGGGACAGGAACATTGTGAAGCTAGAGGAAGGAAACAAGGTGACACAGCACTTAACTCTGTGACTTTATGCAGTTGCTTAAGGTCTCTGGACCTCAGGTTTCTCCTCTAGAAAATGGCTTTGCAAATACCTAACTCGTGGTGTAGTTGGTATAACTAAATAAAGAAAGCATGTATAAAGTATCTATGTTTAGAATACAACAAAAAAAATACTACTAATCCAAGTTGCCTGTGAAGGAAGGTGAGTCACCTTCTTTGGAGTTCTTTCTGCTGCACATGGGATGGGTTTGGGCATCTTAATTTGGGGGTGGGACTGGAGAGGGCTGACCTGGTCCACATAGTCCTAGAGAGAAGCCCTTGAATCTCTCAGGAGAGTCTGGGACGAAAACACGGAGTAAAATAGAGAAGGGAGTCAGAGAGAGGGACCCAGTGTCATAGGATGGTGTCAGGTCGCACGCTTTCATATCTTTCCTGAAGTCTTGGAATGCTTCTTGGTCTGAGTGGGTTTCTTATGGAAACTGGTGGAAGGAACAAGTGAACTGTAGGTGGCCACGAGGCCGTAAGCTTCAGAAATCTTCGGGAGAGATTCGCGCTTCCACTGGCCTTGCTTCCTCAGGCCCCTCAGGGGCAGGGAGCCCTCCAGGGTCTTTTGTTAACTCGCCTATAAGGTAGGGTAATTTTAAGGTCACGAGTGAATGAAAACTATTTTTTATCATTCTTGCATTTTATTTTCAAGTTTTGAGTCAACATGAGCAAATCCAAAGATCCCAGGGCCTTGTGTCTGTGACACGCGTCAGCAAGAACTTGGCATATGAGTAGATCTCAGTAGACAGGGACTTACACCAAAGTGCTTTCATTGTTCAGAGTTAGACATATGCACATAAGATAACATTTTTAGAGTCAAATAGCAGCATACATAGATCGCTCCTACTGCCTTTCAGGTGAATTTGTGCATTTTGTAGCCTCTCTTGTGTTGTGTGTACCCTGCTAATTGCACTTCCTAAATACTGCTTCTGAGAAAGATGTCGCCGCCTCTTCTGTGCTGGCCTTGACCCTAGCCCAGGTCTTCTCTGCATCATGAATTATGGTGAGAGTGTTGTGCTTGGAGAGTTTTTAAACCTGGGATCCATAGATTGGTTTCAGAGAGGTCTAGAACCTTCTTAAATTGTATGCAGAATTTTGTGTATGCGCGTGGATATGTGCATTGCCCTAAAGAGGACGTGCATTAAATTAGTGACTAATAGAGAAAAAGAACACTAATTGAGGAAAGCCATCTGATGTAGACTCTCGTGCAGGGACGTTGGGCAAAGGGGCGCTTAAGAGTTCAGAACAGTGGTGGGTCATGGGAACAAATAGAAAATGATGAGTGTAATAAATGGGAGAAAACCCATTATGCTGTGTTGTGAAGGAAAATGAACGCCATTGGCATGAAATGAAAGCTACACATGCTCGTGTGGTTCCACTGGGGCTTGATGGATAAGCTGTGTCATGGTCCACTGTAACGTGCTTCCGAGACAAGTCCTGCAAACCAGGCATGCACGTCCGTGAGGGTGGGAACGCTATAGCTGTTTCACAGGGACCGCTGGGACGTGGAAGGAAATAGCTACGAGCATGGAGAACACTGGAGCTGCAAATGAGTCTCTCCTGGTTGCAGGGGAGGCAATTCTTGCCATCGCACTGAAGTGAGGTCCGCAGTGCTGGTGCAGGCTGTGAGACCTCAAATAAACCTCTTCTTGTCGCTATGTGCTGTGTCCTTCTGTGTGTAATTTCTGTGTCCCACTCCATTTGCCTGGAGCTCGTCTAAACCATCACAGCCATCGTAATGAAACCAGTGGTTGGGCTCTGGTGTCGGAGCATTAGCCCCTGACCCCAAGTTTGTGGCCGCATCTCGAGGTGTTGAAACACTATTGTGGTCTCTGTTTTGTAAACGGTGTTCATTTGCCCTTGCTTTTACCTCTGGGACCCAAGAATTATCTGGAAGAGTTCACTTATCTGGAAAGTTTTCAACTTTCTTTTATCTCCTTTTCCGTAATCACTGTAAATGTTCTGATTTTAAGAACACACACACAAACACACACACACACGCACACACATGGAGTCTTCCCCTGGGGAAAGTTGGAGAAGGGACCCCCCTCCAAAAAAAAAAATCACATTTCATAATAGAATTTTAGAACTCTTAATTAGAATAGAAAAGTAAGGTTATCTTTCTTTCCCACCTGAGTTTGTAGACTGACATTTAGTATACCTACTACACAAGCTTATTTGACAGTGAGTTGAGAAATTTGGTGACCTTTTTGCTACTGTGGACAAATCAATAGACATGAAGCGGCAATTCTAGAAGCACCAGCCTACCTCCTTTGAACCATGAAGATCTACCAGGCCTCGTATGCTTGAGTTCTGGGGTGCTTTCACCATAGAGGGAGAGGGTCCCATGCATCCCAGGGGCTGAGTCATAGCTCTTCAGAGGTGGGAGGGCCCAGAGTGGGGTGGCCGCAAACAGTCCTATTATTAAGGATGCTGCATGTTAGGAAATGAGACAAATTGTGTGAGCTTGACCCCAAGGAGGGAGGAGGGGGCCCCCATATTTTACACCATTGCATAGGTGTCCACAGTTTCTCAGGGCCATCAGGTCAGCAGGGCAGAGCAGAGGCCTCGCCCAAAGTGGCCCTGGCCCCTCCCAGGACGTCAGCCCTGGTGGGAGTGGACTTGAGCAGGAGTCCACTCAGTTTAGGCAAAGAAATGGCATTTTTTGCACATTAAAGGTTATAAAGCCATCGGTACCTTTAAACATTTTTAAGGCATTATTTCAATCTTTTGATGTAGTTGTTTCTACCTGATCTGTTAATAGCAAGTGTTTGAGGGGATCCTCTTCTACTGTGACTCTGATTTGGTTCATTTCTCTGTGTATTTGTAATTCTGTGCTGTTCCTTGTATAAATGCCCCCAATTTAATTTTCAACTGGACCCTTCATGGGGACGAAATACCAGACTTCATCCCATTCAATGGTGTTTGCTTGAGTTCTGCGTCATTGTCACTCTTCATGTACATCTGAACTCGTGCCTGTGCCCCTCCTGCGTTTCCCCGGAGAAGTGATAGCATCTGATTCATTCTCAGTCCGCACGCGTCACGGTGGCCGTCCGCTAGCAAAGCATTCAGACCCGCATCTTTTCACGGCCACGTCTTGTGTATGTCCCAGGCCCTCTGGGGATGGAGACCTCCCCGTGTTTCCCCTTGCCCTACCGCTTGTCTGAGTTTGTGTTTTATGTTTAAATCTTTGATGTCAATTCTGAATCTTTGGTTTTTTTAAGGCCTGTGGCACAGGCTCACTTAAAGACTCATCATCTGGTTACTACTTACTGAGTCTTCTCAGATTTGAAGAGCCAGCTGTTCACAAGCCAGATTCTCACACGTGTTTGGATCCACCTCTGTTCTATTCAGTTTGCACAACTGCGCCTTGATTATATGCTTCACTATGTGCAAAGCCAGCTCCTCCTTTATGACTCTTCCGGACTTTGCCTGTGTATTCTGGATAGTCCGATCAGTTACCTTTAAACTTCAGTGTCCATTTGTCTTAGCTGCATGTCTTGTAAACAATATAGGATGGGAGGGGATGGGATGTTCATTTTTCCTTTTAATAAAGACACAACACATTTTCCCTTCTTGGGTGGCATATTCTAGTTTGCTGAATAAGCGATGCTCTTGCAGATGGAAAAGAACAAGGTCGTGTGGTCCCATTTTATTGTTTGGTGAGTTCAGCACCCTTTCCTTTGCAGTATAAGTAAGATAAGCTTGGACCTCAGTTCCTGATGTGATGGGAAATCCCATTGTATTAGAGGATGGAGTGGAGTATATACACTTCTTTCCTTCTCCAGTTATTTTATTGTGGTATGTTTATGCTGCTTAGAGTCACTGCTGGCGCCTGCATTCCTGCTGACTCCGCGTTCTCACTCTCAGCTTTCTGCAGTTTGACTCTAATGGACTCTGCTGCCCTGTGTTTTATTCCCTAAACCCCACCGACTCACACTGTGTGTGTCTCCGTGCATGCGTCTGTGTGCGCGCGGATGAGCCAGTCCCTTGTGACAAATCTCTCTCTCTCTCTGTGTGGACATCCTATCGGTTCTGCTTCTCTGGAGAATCCTGACTGATGCAGCCCCAAACATGTCTGGGCCTTGGCACAGGAGTACAAGTGGAGAACCGCCTCCCATCTCTCTGTACCTTTGCAAGTTATTCATCAGGTTAACAAAGGTGCAATACAGTGTGTTCTACTTGCCTTACAGTGCTGTGACTTCAGTGTCCCACGCTGGTCACAGTGGTCCAGGAGGGTGGACACTCAGCCCACAGCCAGCCCTTTGTGGGTGCTTGGGCTGGGATTTCTATGCCAGCAGCCCATTCTCAGGGGGTGGAGGTGGGAGATGGCCAGCCTAAGATCTTTGGGAAGTACTGTCTGGGGGAGATGGTGTAGAGGCTGGGCTCTAGGTAGGCTCATTCCCATGGCCCCTGAGAGGGTCAGAGTGGGGACGCTCTTGTCCAGGCCCCAAATCAGTGCAGACTGACCATGCATGTTCAAAGAGGCCATTTGCACAGGGGTTAGGCAAGGCCAGCCCACCTGAAACCTCTGCCACGTGTGAATAAACTAAGCGGTATTTATCCAACAGTCATTTCGGGGGAAAGAGAAATGGAAGCCAAAGCATGACTCCGGCATTTGCTCAGCGATCTGGGGCGTCAGCCCAACTATCCTCAGGCCTTTCTCGACTTCCTCAGGGTCCTGGCTTTGTGTTGGTCACGTTGTTTGACCTTCCCCGGGTCAAGTGGCAGGCAGACAAGTGAGGACTCTCCAGTGTTTCTGTCTCATCAAAAGTGCTAATCAAGATCCTCGAGAGATCCTTGGGCTGCAAGACACCTGGGAAATACAGATTGTTGTCAGCCTCACGAGCTCAATGCAGGAAATTCTTGGAGGTTGGAGCAGTCACTGTCGTCAGGGGCACTGTGATGTCATGGCTTGTGCTCTTCATCAGCACATTAGCATCAACCAGGGTCTCTTTTTCTTACACTTTCAGAGAGGATGCACAGGATAACATGTGAGTTCCCCCAGTTCTCAGTTCCCTGTGATAATTGCCTCTGAGTATTCACAGTTTAATGCCCTATTTTAATACGCAGACTAATGGAGCAGATTAATAACTGGAATAATCCCCATGAGTATGGAATAACAAAATAGAGACTTCGCTTTGGAATTAATTATATCTTATTTGCCTTCATGATTTAGTTTTGAATAATATCATCAAGTTAGCTTCCATTCCTTGAACAAATGCGAGTTACAGAGATGGTTGGGAAAGGGCCTATAATTTGGTGGGAAAAGGTCAACCTGGGACTCATTTTTCCCCCCCTGTGAATAGTAATCTAGAAGGTACTGATTCACTCATGGAGAGTTGAATATTAGTCCTGTATTAAAGAGTTTGTGTTCTTGGTACAGTCTGGACTATTTTTTTAAGACCATAAAATAGAGGTGTTTGTTTCTCTTTTACAAGACAAACAAAACAAAAAACCTCTAAGACTGATGAACAGTTTGCTTTGTTTTTTGCCTTTTACTGCAAAAAGAATTGCTATTGCCTTCATTAGAGCTGATGCATTTTGAAACAACACTAAATAAAAGTAACCCTTGAGAGACAGTGTGTTGGTGTGACCGAGTTAAAAGCAAGTTATTGTACACAGGGAAGTGAAACAATGCTGGGCATTAACAACCTGACAGTCATGTGTCATGCGGCTAAAGAGGCCAAAACTTAAGTTCCCCGTATTTTGGGTCCAGCAAGTTGGAATAGAGTAATTTCTCTGGAAGAGGAAGAAGCCCAACGTAGGGTGAGATGAACGGGGTGGGTTGGGGGCTGTGACCCATCCCAGTCCCCTGTCCCTGCCACACACCTTCCTAAACATTTTGTTCCTTTGGGGAGGGTGGGGTGCAAAAACTCCTACCCTCCACTTGTTCTCTGAAATACTTTTAAATTATAATTTTTAGGAAATATTGAGCCTCATGCCCTAAATCCATTTACTTTGTTTCATATATTTAAATGGTTGCTTCTTTTCAAGTGCTATTATTAACTATAGGCTGGTTCTTTAAAGACCACTCATTTCAAAGGTAAAATAGATATAATTAGTAATGCTGAGATGACGTTTTCTCTGTTTGCAAGAGGTAGTACTGTATAACAACTAAAAGCACAACATAAATGCACCCCGTCATTTTTGGGGGTTATCTAACATGAAAGTTGATGGTCAGTGTATGTGCCATTAGGTTACAAACCATTTCTTTGCTCATGCTGTGGATTCAAAATATAGGCTTCCTTCCAAGGGCCCAGATACCCCTGCACGTAAACCATACCACAAATAATGCTTTTTAAAAAGGAAACTCCATCGATAACTGCTCGGTCAGGCCAGGAACCATCTCTAATCAGCCTGTGTGGGTAAAGGAGTTCTTTTCCGCTCTATGAGACCCCAGCATGTGTGTCAGCACATCACCACTCCCTCCCCTTCTCTTTCCTGTGGGCTCATCAGTGACCACGATCATGCCAGAGGAAGTTCTGCTAAAAATACAGAAATGCTAAAAGGATTGTTAGACGATACGGCAGCACGACGTGGAGAGCAGATTTTAGCCTAGAGACTGGAAACGCCCATGGGCTTCTAAGTGGTGGGAACGTTTCCTTCTCCTCCGCCTCCTTTTCTCCCCCTCGAGGCCATGGAACTTGGAAACCACCTCTTTATTTTAGAAGGGGACATCTCTGTCTTAACGTGTTTATCATCGTAGTGGTCAGAGCAATACGAAGGCGAGAAGATATTCCATCTCTGCGGGACACTGGGAACAATGTCCAGTGGCTTGCAAAAGCTAGGGACTAAAGCTAAGCAAAGCCCCACATATCTGGAATTACCATGGGACCCAGCAGTCCCACTCCCAGGAATATACCTGAAAGCTTTGAAGGCAAGGACTCGGGTGTTTTTACGCCCGTGTTCATCACGGCGCTGTTCACAGTGGCCAAAAGGTAGGACTCGCCCAGGTGTCCATCGACAGGTGAGTGGATAAGCAAAATGTGATATGTGCATACAAGGGAATATGTCAACATTTGTCAGCCTTAAACAGGAAGGAGAGTGTGACACAAGCTAAGCCAGACATGAAAGGACAAATGTTGTGTGATTCTATTTATATGCGGGACATAGAGTGGTCAAATTCATAGAGACAGAAACTCAGAACGGTGGTTTCCAGGGGGCGGGAGCAGGGAGAGTGGGGGGCTGGTGTTTCATGGGCACGGAGGTCCTGTTTGGGAAGGTGAAAAAGTTCTGGAGACGATGGTGGTGACAGGTGCCAGTGAGTGTCCGCCTCAGTGAAAACCACCAAGGATGAGATCAGACATGATCCTTGCCTACACACCTTTCAGTCTGGAGAGAGAGACTTCCAAACAAGCCATTAGAGCACAGTGTCCCATAAAAGAACGCCTAGAAGGATGATCCAGGGGCAGCGTTCATGCAAAACTCAGCCCGCACAACCCTACCTGGGGCCATGGGAGCCCGGAGAGGCTTCCACGGGGAGGGCTTTCTGGGGTGCATAGCAGTTTGCCGAGATGCAGCGCGAGAGCAGAGGAGATGGTCCACACCACTGGTTCTCAAGAGGAGCCATGTGTCAGGGTTCCCTGAGAGTCCAACTCCGTGGGTGCGGGTGGGGCCTGAGAATTGTTGTCTCTATTAAGTTCCCAGGGGTTGCTGTGCTGGTGCCTAAGGACCCCACTTTGAGAACCGCCGATGCACATGAAGGCCTGAAGCATGAAGTCCCAGCGTGGGTTCGGGGAACTGTAAGTAACTCAGTGCTGCTGGCATTGGAGGTGTCCGAGTGATACGATCAGAGAGTTAGCGGGGGAGCCTTAGGTGCCAAGGGGGTGTGGGCAAGGGAAATAAACACATCTGTGTATCCTAGTGACAGCAGCACTGCAATGTGACATGAATGTTCAATGCTGTTGGTATGCTGTGATATGATAGGGTGTTCGGTGGGCGATGTGCCCATTCTACAGATGAGCTCACTGTGGGGCTGTCACACAGTTTACTGATTGGAGAGAGAGATGTGGGAGGCAGAAGATCCCAAACTTGGTGACTGATAGGATGTGGGGCAGCGACATCTACATTTTTGACTGTGGAGGCAGGTACCATGTGATGTGAATGACCGAGACGGGAAGTGCGGGGGGCGAATTTTCTGTCCCCCTGATGGGAGCAGGTGTCCTTGCCCCTTTCTTTGTCACTTGTTTCCTGTTGGGGTCACGCACTGTCAGTGTGCAGCCACGAGAGGGCGCTTGCCGGCTTGCAATGATTTAAATGCGTCAGGCCTGGCGACGGAAGAGACAGTGTCCTTCCCGAAAATAATCTTTTAAGCGTTTCCTTCAGTGTTTTCCGTTCCGTTGAATTCAGTGGGAACGCTTGTTCGATTGCTCCGTGAATATTTACTGGAATCACGTGCTAGGCACGGTGGGCGGCGAAGGATTGAAACGTGGCTGGTGGCGCCCCGGTCCCCGCAGCAGGGAAGGCAGCAGGTGTCCCCGTGCTCTGGAAGGCAGAGGAGTCTGACACTCAGGTGGGCGTGAGCGGGGACGTGCTGGTGTCAGGAGTGAAGGGGAAGCGGCCGGGAAGTTCAGGGAGGCCGAGGGGCCCGGTGGCCCAGCACTGGGAAGTTTGCAAGGTGGTTTGGAATGGCGCGGTGGGTTTTCGGCTGCTGGGTGAGTGGTGGCGTGACTCAGGGGCGAGGGGGTACGGAGGCGGGCTGGGGCCGTGCGGTCCGTCCAGCTGCAAGGGGCCCGTGCCCCGGCGACATGGGGAGAGTGGCTGAGAATCATCTCCAAATACTGTAGGAGTAAACAAGACTGCCTGGGAGAGGAGAGAGAGAAGGCCTGCTCTGGAACGTTCTCGGAGCACTCTTATTCTGCATATTGGTTTTTAAATTCAAATGCCCTTTCCATTACACGAATCCTCTTCCACTTCGATGCTTTCAAGTGGGGTCAAGGGTGGGATGTTTCGCCTGTAAAAGAAAAAATTGTCCTGACACGTTAAGATGGTAAGGAAGACTTTATGCCGGACTGTTTCGATGGGTGCCGCCATCATCGAAAGAGGGGCTGCGGCTCCACTGTGATTACAGCCAGGACAGCTGGGGGTTGAGTCCATGGTGGGGAGGGTGGGTGGGGAGAACGTCACTCAGGGAACATCGGGGTGCGGATTCTTGCTAACCCGACTTCACAGGGTTCTCGCTGCAGGCAGGACCCCGGGCCCGGCGTCAGGGCGGGGGTTCTCTCTGACCTGACTTAGCAGGATTCTCTCTGCAGCCGGAGTGGACGACGGAAGTCAGGCCCCAAGGCCAAGGCCTGGTGGAGCAGAGGGCTCAGAGGGGCCTGCCTCAGCTTTGGAAGACGGGGCACTCTCTGTCACCCACCTGCCATTCACCAACCAGATGGTCTATAAATGCACATTTCAATAGTAAAATGGGAAGTATTTTTAGAGGGCGGAGCAGCCTGATTATTTAAATGGGAGTGTGATGGTGGTGAGATGGGTAAATACCTTTATTTGGAGCAAGAGGAAACCTTAAGTCATTTTTATGCAAGAATAAAAGCTTTCCTGAAATTATAAGTCAGTGGGGAAAGTTTGATTTACGAAAAGAAATGCAGCGGCAGCTGAAGGAACAATTTTGGTAATCTTTTGTTTTTACTTTTGTTGAAAGAAATGGTATTACCGAGTTAAAATCGATTCATAAAATGGAATGGAAATATAAAGTACTTTTGATACATTGCAGTAAGGTGGTATCATTGGTCACTACCAGAGTCTCACTGTGAATGGGGACGATAACTGGGCCACCTCCCAGGACTTGCTGGGCGGAGGCCTGGCGGGGCTGGCACAGCCCCTGGCACACGCGCAGGCACGAGCCATGTCTCTGCTTCACGCTGGCTTTGACACGTGCGCTTGTGAGCGATGGCACGTGGGCCCACTAGCACTGCTTTGTGAGCTCAGAGGGCAGTGCCGTTTCTAGCCTGTGTCCTGTGGTTACGAAGGAGTTGGGGGCACTCCCTGGACCCCCAAAAGTTCGAAAGACCCTGTGAACGCTTCTTTTCCAACTTTTAAAATCCCTTTCTCCCTTGTGTGCAAACCCACAGACGTTAAAAACGGAATGAGTGCCTGTAAACCCAGGACACCAGTCCACCCTTGGACACAGCGCGCGGAGGTAGAATTAACTGCCAGGGAGGCAGGGCGGCGCGGGCTGGGGTTCGCCTCTGTGCTCCGCCCACTCAGCCGCCCCGAGATTGGGCCCTGGGCGCGTGAGTGTGCATTCGGCAGGAGCGAGCTCATCCTCGGTCTGAGAAACACTTTCAACCATGCAAGAGTTTATTGGGGGGCCCTGCAATTCTAAAAGAATGAAAAAGGAAAAACGAATGAAACCAGCCCGATTTCGTTCACTCCTGGCGGGGCAGGAAGGAAGAATAGGAGCCTCCCGTCTGGAGTCGCCTGCCCTGGGAGCCTGCCCTGGGAGCCTGCCCCGGGAGCTCGGATGTGAGGCTTTCACTGGGAGCCACAGGATCGGTCCTACCCAAAGGCACAGACGCTCGTGGTTAGGAGTGTATCCCCCAGCTAGCCGCGTCGGAGATCATAGACACCGTTGTCCCACACAACGGTCAGTAAAGTGTTAACTCCTTTATTGATATATTCCTTCATTAACACATCTCGTCTCAATCACTGCGAATACGAAAGATGCTGATTGACATCTTGAGGGCGCCACACAGCGGCGTGTGACCACATGTGGGACTTGGAAGGCAGGAGCCGATGTCACCTGAGTTCCCGGCCGGGCCTTGCTGGCGGGATGCACAGGACATGCCTGCCATCAAACGTCAGGGGCCCGGCTGCCCCGATGCTAACCACGGGGCGTTATCCAAGAGACGCTTTGCATGAGCCAACGGAGAGGCTCTTGGGAAATCAGTGCTTTCTTCAGTCACCTCTGTCTGAATTTTGTAACCCATGTCCCAGGTGCTCCAGGAGGCAGCCCAGATGCTCCATCGGAGGTCAGCCTGGCTTTGTGACTCCTGTCACCGGCCACTGTCATCGTGAAATGCTACAGGCTGAAGGTCAGACAAAAGCCTTTATCTTCCGGCGTGTTTTCTTGCATGGTGAAACCAAAGACCTCAATAAGACAGAAAGATAAGAGGCTGCCATGTCCTGTGTCACTTAGGGCCGGGGCACTGGTCACAGTTTGGGGCTGTCCTGGGCTCTGCACCCCGGTCTATGAGATGCCAGCAGCACCCCCTGCCCATCCACCAAGTTGTGGTCCTTCACACTGACCGGAAGTGTCCATGCACGACAGCCCAGCCTCTGAACAAGGGACGCAGACTTCCTGAAGCTTCAAAGAGGAGAAGGAACAGCTGCCTTGTGTCCCTTCGTCCATATTTTTATTGTAGGCACCTTACCTCCACCTCTAAGTCGGGCAGCGTTCTGTGCCCATCGAAGGCCCCTGGGGCAGGAGAGGGGTGCTCGCTGGGTCCCAGGGTATCCACACCTGAAGAAATCAGGGATTCGTGCTTCCGCTGTAACTGCCGGACGGGGGCGCCCAGCGTGCACCCTTTCCCACACCCTACTGGGACGGAGCGCGCTAAATAATTGGGGTGGGTACTGGAGACCTTCTGCCAGGTGTCATCCCCCCACCCCGCCGCCTTCCCATATCTGCAGGACCTCGTCCCCTGGTGGCTCCGTTACCGCAGGGTTGAGAGAGCGACGGGATTGCGGGGAGTGACATCGGGCACACACCTCCGTGAATTTACGTGGGGTTCCCACGGCACGCCTCCAGGGGCTGCAGGGAGAAGGTCGGCGGCCCCTCGTCGCAGGGCAGCAGGAGACGTGGGTGCTCCTTTTCACGCCTTCTGTAGCACACCACAATGAAGTGTTAGTTTTTAATCTGTTCAGGGGGGTAGGTGACATAGTACACCAGCCCATCCACGTGTCGTGTACACACACACGCATGCACGCTCGCTTGCTCGACAGCTGTGGAGGTCGGGGCTCCGATCTCCCTTTAAGAAAAATGCTGTGGTTCAGCTGTCAGGAGTGCTGTGACCTGCCAGCCTCCAGCTGTCACTCTGCCTTCAGGCTCCATCGCAGCTTCTGAGCAGAGCTGGCCCCCAGCCAAGGACCCAGCATGGTAGGGACGCTGGGCCTGGCCATTTTGGCCCGATGCTGGAACCGTCTGCTCCAGAGCCCCCAGCAGGTTGCCTGACACCTGGGATCTGTGCGGGGCTCTGAGCTCTGGCCCTGTCCTGCTTCCTGTCCCCTCTGTCTCTCACCAGCATCACCTCAGCCAACCTCTTGTCCTCTGAGCTCCACGTCAGCCTCTGCTTCCTGGAGGACCCCACCAATAGAGAAAGCTCATGGGCTTTCCTCATGGGACAGGTGGTTAAAAATACTTGGAGGCCCTGTGGCCGGGGGTACTGTGGAGTGGTTCGTGGGGGGAGGGAGGGCGTGCGGGGCGATCCCGCGTCACACACCCGGATGGGGAGGGAGGGCGTGCATCCGCGCCTGCTTTCCGGGTGGAGAAACTGAGAGCACCGAGATTTCACTCACGTGGCGTGTCACAGGCGGGGAGGCAGGGAGCCCGCCTGGGGGTCTGGGCTCGGGGAGCTCAGCAAACACAAGGGTAGGCTGGCCTGTTTCCAAAACGGAAATTATTATTTTTTCCGTGTAGACCAGCGTCCCCAAAGGATGCCAGTCGGCAGAGGGAAAGGACGCTGTTTACTTTCGCTGGCAAAAGCCCGCCCCCTGGGCGAGAGCAGGGTGAGCTGCGTGGACGGGATCGGCGCAGAGGCTTGGTGGTCCTGTGTGCACAGCGGCGCGGGGTGCCCGCTGCGCTGGAGAAAAGTGTTTTGAAATGAGTGTCCCCCCCCAGTTCAGCCCGAGCTCCTTTTTCTTTAAAAAAAAAAAAAATCTCTGCTCGTCATCGTTTAAGAGTTTATATGAGGCCAGTGGGGCCAGCCCCCCGGCCCTCCTTCCAAGCTTCTTCCAGTCCTGGTGATGCAGACTCTTCGTGTGATTTCTGAACCTCTGTGCTGTGTGAGCCCTTGACCTCGTCCCTTTTATCCCCGAACATGCGGAGCCTCCTCTGAATAGCCCGGAAGGTCAGTTCAAGATCATTCCATGGCCCTGGGAGGCTGGTCTGTCTGAGTCTCCCCAGAAAACCACACAAGCACAGATTCCTGACACCACTGTGTGGCCTAAGCCTGCTCCCCCATCCCAGGGGCCTCCCTAACAGCCATCCCCCTTTCTTTTTTGTTAACCCCAAATTCTGACTTTGGGTGGCTGGTGTCAGTTCCAGGATGAGTCGTGATTGGGTGAAGTCAGTAAGGCCATCCTCATCCCTTTGACAGTGATTGGTCATTGGCATGGGCATGTGACCTGGGTCTAGCCAGTGGGGCACGAGGAAAAGCCTGAGCGGTGCTTATGGAACAATTTTTCTTTAGGACACAAGGGGAGACCAGCTGTATTCGCATCACTTCAGCTACCACCGAAGGTTGCCATTTCATTAGAACCCTCAACCTGGGTTGAACCCCATGGAATTGCTGGTATTTGACTGTCTTTGAGCTACAAAGAAATGGCAGTTTTGTGTAGTCCATCCTAATACATCGCTGGACCGGAGGAAATAGAATAAAGAGAGTAAAACCATCAGAGAATGTAACAGCTCTGAAGGGCACAGGCTGACAAATCTTCAAAGGTGGAAGGTATCTTCCTGGAGATGAAGGAAGTACTGAATTTCAGCTCAGGAGAAAGCAAGATGGTTCTATTGACACCACAACTACTTGGATTCAGTGAACAAGCTTTACGGTCAGTTGATGAGTTTGGGGAGAAAAAATAATATTTCAGGTATTTGGGCAGAAAAGGTTAAGTAATATTAAGGAGGGAAAAGAAGACAGACTGCTTCGCATTATTATTCAGTACTGGAAAATAGCGGAGGCGTGTCTGTAAAATCCAGAGGGAAAGAATGTGTGACCCAAGGATTTTATACCCAGCCAAGGTGTTGCGTAGGCATCACGATATGACTTCAGTTCATTCTGGCTGGTGTGTGGAGCATGGATTATGGGAGGCGATGGGCAATGGCTTCCTGTATGATTCAGCAGAAGACCTGACGTATTTCCCAAGGCACATGATCACCTCCCTGATCTGGTCACCCACTATCTCCTCTTTTCATTGGGTCACCACTCTCCCTCCTCATTCTGCTCCAGGCACGCTGGTGTCCTTGGCCTTGCACACTCTCAGCACCTTCCTGCCCTAGTGATTTGCACTTGCTATGCCTTCTACCTGAAGAGCTCTTTCTCTTGGATATTTTGGATGATTCCCTAGTTTCTTTTAGATCTCTGGTCAAAGGACAGCTGATCTCTGAGGCTTCTCCTTGCCATCTTGTCTGCTTTATTCTCCATAGGGCTTATCACCACAGAACACATTTTAAATATAAAGTTACAAAAAAATAATTTAGTGAGGATAGAGAAAACTCCTGCTACGTCTGCCTGCTTCTAAGGAGTGACAGGTTTGGAGGGAGGTGAAAACAGCCTTAGGTTGCTCTGTGGAGCCAAGTGAGACAAAGGATCTTTGGGGCATTTAGACCAAGTCGTTCAGAATTTACTTTCCAGGTGATGAAGCAATCAGATGAATTCTTTGGTGTGATTATTTTTTTCACCAAGGAGCACTAATCGCTCTTCTTGGCTCATGTCTCCATAATGGACAGGGTGATGTGGGTTCATTTCTTGAGTTCCCAGTACTCGGGATGCGCGTGTGGGAGCCCAAAGCCCCGTCTTGCACTAACACAATGCACAGCCTTTGGAAAATTATTTCCCCTCCTCCAGATTCAGGGATTAAGTGAAAGAATGCTTGCCCTGCCTTACTGGTGGTGCAGGAGAAGATGAGATGTGACAGCCTGGGGAGTTAAAGGACCTTGTGGAAATGCCTGTGAGTGGGCCCCACGGTTCACTTCCCAATGCCCAGGGCCCATGGGCACTGCACTGCTGCTGAGGCGCCCTTGGTCATGTAAATATCGACTCAAGGTTAAAGAGGAGCCTTCAAGCTCAGACATCCGTCCCAGGGCTCCGGTTGGGAACCTCTGCACAAATTGGATCTGTCGTCCTGCTTTTTAGCTGAAAATCCTCAAGGGAAGATCTGAAATATAAGAGGAGAGGAATTGCTAGAATACCTGCCCTCCAGAAAATGAGATGAGTGCCTTCCCAGCTCTAGGAGGCAGGGTGGGAACACGCCTTGGCTTAAAGGAGAGAGGAGAGCGGGAGCTTAACGGGAAGAGAGCAGGGGTGACAACGCCTTTCAGGGAAATAAAGGCAGGTCACAGAGGAAGGAGAAGCCCCACCTCCTATGCTGAGTGAGGAAACAGGATAGAAAACGTTCCCCGGGATATGCCAATTGAGAAGAAGCCAGGTCTGTTCCACATTTCTCCCTCCTCCTTCTCCCTTTGTACATATTTCCTGTGCAGACGGCTTCAGGAGACATTTCCTGTGAAGGTTATTTCTTCAAAGCCATTCTCTGCCTCCCTCAGTCCCACCCCGCCCCCTCCTAGAATAGGACAAGATAGTCGCCATGGTCATTATAGAGAGCAACCACGAGGGGGCAGCCAAGGACAACACATTCGAAACGAAGGGCCCCACTTCCAACCCAGGAGAGCAACGCTAGTCACTTCCTATGCGGAGTTCCGCTGCGTTTCTTCTAGAATCATGAAGTTTCCCGTGATACATGGGCCTCTTTTTAAATCCACTTTCCGTTCGCTGGGCATAAAGAGTGGAAAAAATATAATGAATTGTGGAAAAAAGGGGAACCTAGGTATAAATGTCAATGGTGGGGTTTTATGGGCACATGGAAATCTCTCTCTCACAAACCATTGTGATTATTTTTAGAATTAGAATTGGTCTCAGGGTGGCCAGAGAGAAGGAATGGAAAAAGGACAGCCCCGCTTTTACTTTACAGTTCAGACCAGTTGGTATGCTTACCTTCCTCCTGTCAACAAATATATAGGTGATCACCTGCCACATAGGAGGGTAGCAGTGGACTCAGGGCGACTTAGACACAGTCTGTGCCCTGGAGAGATTTATATTTGATTAGGGGGGGAGTTAGCCGGCTCACCAATGACTGTCACAGAGAGTTCAGTGCATCACAGTCACCGGGAAAGCACACCGAGTGTTGAGAAGGAGAGATGACATTCTGTAGGGGATTAGGAGCTACTTCATGAGGTTGGCTCAGAAATGACACAGATCACTTTGATGTATGTTTCATTGGCCAAAGCAAGTCATGCGGCCCACCTTGTCATCAATGGGGCAAGAAAGTGGATCCCTCCCTTAGGAACAACTGACATTTGGGGACAATAACACAGTTTGCTACCATTGGTGCATAGAGAGCACAGATGGAGAAGTCTGAGTTTAAGCTGCTGTTGTAAGGACCAGCTGATCTCAGCAGGGGCCTCAGGGCTTCCTGACTAAGCCAACTTGTAAGTTCACCAGGAGAAAAGTAAATTCTTTACAGGGAAAGGACTGGGCAGAGGAGTAACAGTTGGGAATCTGCATATTACATTCTCGCCTCCTTTCTGTCACCCATGGCCTTTGATCATGTGATTTCCCTTTTGGAAGTTAAGCCTTTGGCTTCTTTCCTTATTTTAATTAGAACATTGCAGGAGACCTGGGGATGACTTCAGGAGAGAAGCCTTGGATATAGGGTTTAGTCAACAGTGGGGGACATCCAGCATTCTTTATTTAGAACCATATAGTGCATGGAATTAACCCTGCACATTTTGAAGAAAATCTTGACTCTTACAGTGAGATGCTGCCCAGTGTTTTGAGCCCCAGGAAGACAAGGAGACTTTGGCTTGGTGTGCTGAGCTGAAAGCCCTTGCAGTTCCTCATAGCCAATGAGTGGTAAATCTTTCCTGGAAGTCCCATGATAATCTGGTTTCCAGACACTGGGGCCATCTTAAAATAGATTGTTATGTATAACATACAAGTAAAAGGCGTCATTTCTGGGAACTCTGGAAGCTCAAGGGAGTGCCCTGTTGACTGAAACGAAGAGGAATGGAGAGAAAGCAGAGATGGGATGTTGGTTCAGACTAAAGCTAAATATAGAGTATTTGTCACTGTGAGACAACCAAGAGATTACCCATGGCTCAGAAAGAGCCAGAGAGTGGTGGTGATGGTGGTGATGGTGGTGATGGTGGTGATGGTGGTGATGGTGGTGATGATGGTGATAGTGAGGATGATGGGGGTGATGGTGACGATGGTGATGGTGACAATGATGATGGTGGTGATGATGGTGGTGATGGTGGTGATGGTGATGATGATGGTGGTGATGATGGTGATGATGGTGTCAATGATGGTGATGATGGTGATGATGATGGGGTGATGATGGTGATGATGACAATGATGATGATGGTGGTGATGGTGATGATGGTGATGGTGGTGGTGATGGTGAAAATGATTATAATAGATTTCTTTAGAACATTTAGCTGCCTAAGAATCTGAAGCATGTTTACATACAGCAGACTCTCAGTTAACCGGCACCCATGGGGATGGGTAGATGCTGGATAAATGTAAGTATATTGTCCGTTAACTGGAACTCAACCAAGCAGCACTCTCAAGCAACTGGGAAAATCACAAGCAACCAGCAAAAAAAATTTGTATTTTGTAGCAACACCTATGTTTCTGTGATTGAAGTAACAAAAGTCTCTTTACTAAAAAACTAGGTGATTTTCTGACTTGGGCTCTCACCACTCTCATCTCTTCTGTCTGCCCCCCCTTTCCATCTCAGCTCAGCATCCATCCCCTAGACTAAGGAGATCCCCCTTATGGAGGCCCCTGAGGCATCTACAAGCCGTGACAAGTTGCAGTTGAATGCATATTTATCCCTGCTGTCTGTAAGCTCTGGGAGTGCAGACACCCGTGACCCCTTTATCTCCATTCTGCCCCCCAGTGCTCACTCCTCCTGGCAAGGAACAGGTACGCTCACATCAGGAATATCTCAGTAACCGCAAATGCAGGAAGAGTTAGAAATGCACCAAGGCCCCCATACATAAGCCAGCCATGAATTTGGACAGGTCATTTACAAACAAAACAAACAGAAACAATGCAAAATATGGAAAACACCTTTTAAAAGGTCAACCTAAATTGGATTCAAAGAAATGCTGATTAAAGTGAACTTTCCCCCCAATCAAATCAGCAGAGAAGAAAACGAATAATATACAATGCTGTCACGGTGAAGGAGAGTCTAGTAGAAGTGTGTTTGTGGTATAAAAATTGGAAACAGTTTAGCAATAGGTATGAGAGCAGAGACGAGGGTCACCGTAATTATAGTAACGACCTGAATCCCAACAGTTCGTTGCGGAAGTCCTACCCTGTGCGCTCTGTTTGTAGCGTTTTGTTTATATTATCTCATTTAATCCTCACAGTCCCAGGGGCAGGCCTGTTGCTAGCAACCCCATTTTGTAGCTGAGGAAACAGAGACAGAGGGTGGTAATTTATTATAATACATGGATAGCAGCAAGGTGGGATTTGAACCCCGGGTGGTACTGCAAAGTCTGGTTCATTATCCCACCTAAAAGAATGTCTGTGCCCTTGGCCTTCAAGTCTCACCTCTGAGAGTCTAGCGCAAGGAAGTATTCCTAAATAAAGATGATCAAGCACATAACATGTTCACAGAAGGATAATTTACCTAAGGTATCTATCCCATGGGTTATTCTGCTGTCATTAAAAGGTGCTCATGATGGATCGATGGAATTACCCTAAGTCTAGGCCAGGGTATTCTCCCGAATCACTCTGTTTTTAGGAATAATAACAGAATTAGGGATGAATGAGGGGAATTCGATGTCTGAGAAGTACTCCACTACTGGCTTAAAGATGGCAGGGGCCACATGGCAAGAGACTTTGGGTGGCCTCTGGGAAATGAGAGTGGCCTCCAGTTGACAGCCACCAAGGACATGAGGGCCTCAGTCCTACAACCCCAAGGAACTGAATTTTGATACAGCCACATGACCCTGGTAGAGGGCCCCATGCTTCAGGTGACAGTGCAGCCTGGTGAGGCCCTGAGCACAGCACCAGGCACGCCATGTGCAGACTGCGGACCTACAGAGCTGTGCGCTAACAAGTATTGCTTAAGGCCATCGTGTTGCTGGTGAATTTGCCGCACAGCATAGGTAGCCAATACAGCCGGTGTAAGGTGAAGTAAGGGTGGGGCTTTCCTGCAGCACTCACCACCCGCGGGCCTTCTCCCAGCCTGGCTATTGCTGCCTGAGACCGTGCACCGGCTATGTCTGCAAGGTCAAACCATGACCTTCCATGACCTCTTCTTATTCCAGCCACCCCAGACAGTGTCATCTTGGCTCCGCATTTAGTAAGCTGCAGGCATTTTCAGTTCTGCAGACCATATGGTCTCTGTCACACCTAAACCCTGCCCTCAAAGCAAGAAAGCAGACACGGATGGCAGGTTGACAAATACGTGTGGCCATGTGCCAATAAAACTTTATTTACAAAAACAGGCTGTGGGCCCTGTTCTCCAGACCCCATTCCTCCTCCTGTCCTCTGTCTGATGAACCACTACCACTCTTACTGGGTCAAGGCTGCTCATGTGGGCATTCTCTTGGCTCGATCCTTAGGAGTCTATTTTCAATTTATAAAAAGTGGATTTCTCATTCATGTGTAGTTACGGGAAGGCCTGGGGATGTCCAGGCTTCTCTCTGCTGTCAGTGACTTTTAAACCAGTTTGCTTCTATCTGATTCTGTTGGAGGGACAGGAGGAGCCCCCTTGGAGCAGGAAGGTGGGGGCTCAGCTCCATCCCTTATAAACAAACTCAAGCCTCCTTCAGCCCCTGCATGGCAAGTCAGGGGTCGCAGATGGAAGCATTTTCCTGGGAAATTCAGAGTTGTCAAAGGCATTTGTGCGGTATTTTATTGTAATTGGTTAATTTATGCCTTATTTATCTGGTGGGTATGGTCTGAGCGTTAACTGCTGCCTTTTTCTGTTCCACATTGTCAGGAAAATAAATGTCTCTGACTAAAAATTAAAAAATAAAATGAGAGAAGGGGCTTTGGAATAAACGTCCCACCACTCACGGCGAGGAGCCCCCAGCCACCGTGGTCTGTGTGCTTTTAAGTCCAATAAAACTAGTTTCTGCTGAGAACATTCAGAGACTTCACCTTGGGCTGCAGCATTTAGAACTAAGATCCGTGGTGCTGGAAGTCGGCGAAGGAGCCCTTGGAATCACCCAGCAAGCGGCTGGAAAACGCTGGCTCTGCGGGGGAACAGCACAGGGCGGTTGGTTGCCGATGGCCCCGAGCCCGGGCCTGCACGTGGGCACACGCGTGGGATGCGCACCCTTTTCCTGCCTCACTCACCGAGCTGCCAAGTAGAATTTGCATTTAATGCTGCTCATCATTTCCAATTGTTCTCCAAATACAACCGGCGCGGTGCCCAGGCGAATGCCTTCGAAGGCATTTTTCCACTGGGTACGCGTCCAGAATAAAGAATGAAGAGAAATCTGCCCCTCCAACACTCCTTGGAGATAGCTAGCTTTCCATTCAGACCAGGCAGGAGCCCTTGAGAGAGACAGACGAGAGCAGGGCGGGTCAGAACCAAAGTCAGCCTGCTGCCCTGGCCAGCCTCACCAAGGACAGTCCTCTCCTGAATCTGCCATCTGTTCCGGGGGGACAGAATGCAATCAATGGCTTCCTCCCTCTGGCTGGGGCTCCCTCCCTCCCTCCTTGCCCCCTCTCCTTCGGCTGCAAACCCTTCGCTTGAACAATACGCCTTTTATCTCGCCACAAGGATAGACGCTACCAAACGTTGCAAAACCCGTGCACGCCTTCCCACGCCCTTCACTCAGCCCGTGCCAGCCGGTGCCCTCGGCAGGAAGCCTCATTTGCTCCAAGCGCGGCCGGCCGGTGTTTCTGTCCTTCCGGGGAGGGGTGCCCGGCCCGCTCCTGCCCAGGCGCTGGGGCGGGTTGGGTGGCGCGGAGCCCGCGTGACGATGAGTCCCGGGCGCTCTGGCACCTCACCTTCGCCAGCGCCCGTTCGTTTTCGTCCGGTGGGTGCAAGGAGGCGGAAGTGAGGCGGGCCCAGCTCGCGCGGGGGAAAAGCCCCGACGACGGGTCCGACGAGAACGCTGGTGACACGGGCGGCCCGCACGCGTCCATCAGGCGGGCAGTCCCCCAGACGCGGGCAATTGCAGGCAAGCCGCCCGCCCACGGCCTGCAGGGGACTGCGGGGCACACACACTGGCTGGCCCGGCGACGGCCGCACTCAGACCTGCTGGGAAGCCAGGCGGTGGGCGGGCCCTCACGCCTCACGCTGACCACGTCTGTGACCCCCGCCTTCTCCAGCCCCAAGGGGCGTCCTGCACGTGAGCTCCGTTCCGACCCCCGCCCGGAGTTCGCCCAGACCCCACAGGTGGAAGGCTCAGCCCCACTAAACTCACCCCCGCCCCCTTGGGTGCGAGTCCAGGTGTCACCCGTGTCCTGACTGACCGGCGGCTGTAGCTCGGAGGTCCCCACGAAGCCCCTCCTCGGGGTTGACCTGGGGTGGCTCACAGACCTCAGGGAAAGAGCCCACTCACAGATTTCTGCTTTGTTACCGGAGGGTGCAACCCAGGGGCACCCAGACAGAAGAGGTGCGTGGGGCAGGGCACGGGGGACAGGGCGGGAAGCCCCCAAGCCCTGTCTAGGGGTGCGCCCCCGAGCACCTCAGTGTGGTCACCCACCCGGCAGCCCCCCGAACCCCCCACGCTGGGCTCTCCCGGAGCCTTGGTCACGTAGGCACGATTCATGCCCGGCCCTTGGGGATCAAACCAGCCTTCACCCTGGCGGCGGGCAGCGGGACTGAGACGTTCCAGCCCCCCAACCCCACGGCTGCTTCCCCTGACAACCAGCCCCATCCCTGGGGGCGTCTGAAGTCACCTCGTTAAACTGAGGTCCAAGGGGGCTAGTCCAGAAAAACCCAGACACCGTCCTCTCCCTCGTCACCGAGGCCCTTCCAAGGGGCTTGGGAGCTCTGCCGGGAGCAGGGGCGAAGACTAAACACCATTTCTAGTCACAGTCGTGCAAGGTGGAACCCACTTTTTTGCGTGCCCCCGCGTGCCCCACGTTGACCTTTCTGGAACCTTCAGCTGCAGCCTGTGAAGGGGCTTGAGGTTTCCTTTCTCCTTCTGAACAGAGTGTCAAAACGAAGGGAATTGGACGGCGGGCGAGGTGGTGCTTCTCGGTCTGCGGACAGGCGCAGCGTTGTTCTGGGCCGGGGTGGGAGGTGGCCCCGGGCCCGGAGCCGGGCCGCCCTTGTTGGCATGGGGTGAAGGGGAGGAGGAGGAGTCTCTTACGAGGGCCCCCGTCCACCCGTGTGCACAGCCCCCCGAGAGCATGGCCTCCCACCTGTGTTGTCTGCAAAGGACTCTACCTCAGGGGGGTGACGCCCCGGAGAACGCGTCTTCGGGACACCTTCCGCCGGAGACGTGGCGTAAAGCGTGCAGGGAGCAGCAGGCCGCGTGCTGGGAGTGGCGGGCGGCGGGGGTTACCGCCTAACGGAGTCTGCGCACGGGGCGTCCGGCAGCGAGCGGGCGGCTGTACAGCCGGGTGCCCCTCCGGGACACCTTGGCGTTTGGTGACCAGGAGGTGGTTTGGGCAGCACCGGTGGGACCGTTCCTACAAGGAGAGGCACACGGAAGCCAAGGGCAGCCTGCTGCTTTGAGAAGGTTGACAGTGTGAGCTAGGAAATAGGGGGTGCGAAGGGTCAGAGCCTTGTCCTGCAGGGGCTCAGGCCGTTTATAACTCAAGGCGAGGCGGGCAATGCAGGGGGAGCGGGTCGGTGGAGAGGGGGAGAGGATGGAGACGGGGAGAGGATGGGGAGGCGAGAGGTGTGAGAGCCAGCAGGAGTCAACCTTGGAGGGGCCAGGAGAGAAGGAGGCGGCGCATTCCTCACCACTGCGCCTCCCAGCACCGGTGACCCAGATCCGGGTGCTGCCAGCCCAGGATGAGACAGCTGCCGGGCTGCAGGAAGTCAGGATGGGGGGGGCACGGATCAGGAAGGGAAGTCGGGGGTGGGGGGCAGAGCGCGTGCGAAGGAGTGAGGGGTGGGGTCCCCTCGGATGACACGCAGGCCAAGCGGGGGCGGGGGGACGCACTAATGAAAGGCCCCAGATGCCAAGAGGAAAGTAGCTGCCACCCAGCTCCAAAGAAATGCAAAATCTGAGACAAAAGTTTTGTTTTGCTCTCTGACCCCAACCAAGCGTCCCTGCCGCTTCGGAAAGGATCTGTGGTCTCAGTTCCCCCCACATCTCCGGGGGCTGGAGCACCCGCCCCTGATCATCCCTTAGTTTCCCGTCGGGGTTGAGCGGCGCCAGCAGCCCCCTCTCTCCCCCGATCCGCGCCTCCTGGTTGCGATCTCCCTCCCGCCTGGTCTCTTCCCGCGGGTGCTGGGAGGACTCGCCACTTCGCTGTGACCGTCCGGGCTGCAGACAGAGGGGCAGGAAAATCACCAGCTTGCAAGGAGGAGGGGGCGCGGCTGGGCGACACCACTGCTCGGCTTATCAGGTGGGGCAAGGGGCGGACGGCACAAGCTCGAGTGGCCGCCCTCCTGCTCCGGCTGCTTGTGGAGTCCCCTGACCCTTTCTCGTGGGCTCCCTGGCCTGCCAGCCGTGAACACGGTGTCGCGGGCCTTCCCCGGAGGTGGCCGGCAGGGGGGACAAGAAGCCCAGCCTCACTTCCTCTCTGCTCCTTACCACCAGACCCCGCCTGCATTGCTTTGACCAACTTCTGGCCCTTGGTGTCATTGCAGGGGACAAGCATGGCAGTTTCTGTTCTCTATCCCCCACCCCCCTCCCCGCACTTTAAAAACAAGCCGCCCCTGAAGTGTTGATTTTCCTGCTATTTTTGAGTTCCGTCGGGCTGGATCTCAGCACAGGAAACACCTCGGCCGTCCTGTCCCTCTCTTCCTCCCCGCGGTGCGGCCCTGTCCTGGCGGGGCCGCTCTGCTAAGGAGGCCGGCCGCCGAACCGACACGGCATCTCAGGGGAGGCCCCTCCACGCAGACCTCGGGGTCCCCGATGGAAGAACCTGGCGCTCACAGCTCGAGCCCGCTGCTGCTGGGCTGAAAGGTGCTGCATGCAAGCGGGTCAAAGGACGCGCTGCGTTTTGCAAAGACCGACGGTCCCTACTGGGGAGCTGCTTTTCAGCTTGGATGCTGCGCCTGCATGTGTGACCCTTGATGGACCACGGAAGGTCAGCCATGCCTCGTTCCCCTGAACCCCGACCCTGTGAGCAAATAGCCCCAGAGGGGTCAAACGCCTGGTGTCACAGGACAGTGGCCTGCAGCTCGGGGCTCCTGGCTCCCGTCACATACCCACCCTCCCCGGGTCGGCCATCTGCACTCTCTCCTCGGAGAGGACGAAGGACAAGCGCTTAGAGACCTGGCTGGGGGGACTCTGGCCTGCCTGCCCTGGCCATTCCACTTGTCATATTTCGGTGCTGCCACCCTCTGGTGTTGGCCCAGAGGCATCAGCAATCGCACTCGCCTGGCTGGCCTTTCTGATGTTTGCTGTGCCCGCCTCACTTGTTGGCCAGCTGGGACGTAACCTTGGCCGTGATAGGAGGATACACCTCGTGTCCTTTTATCTCAAGAGCGGGGATAAGGCTGCGATCTCCTCACTGACCTGCCAAGGCTGTCCTTAGGGAGACAGCCCGGGGTGTCCAGTAATGTGCGCGGCCCCCGCCTCCCTGTAAGGGGTGGGGTGCTCGCACCTCTGGCCCACGGCCGCCAGTGCCCCGTGTCCTGCCGGACGGTGGCCCTCGGGCCATCCGCTTCTTCAGGGGTTGTCCTTGCTAACAAGGCCCAAGGAAGTCGCCCCACGGTCCTCACGTCTCCCCGCCACTCTCCCCTCGGGCGGCGGGTTGCGGACGGGTCTGGAATGCGGGCTGGGCCGGGCTCCTGGCCTGCGTCCA
The DNA here is from genome assembly GCA_004026885.1 of Lyroderma lyra. NCBI lineage: Eukaryota > Metazoa > Chordata > Mammalia > Chiroptera > Megadermatidae > Lyroderma > Lyroderma lyra. The sequence goes on from PVJL010003105.1 coordinate 150,440, forward strand.
GCTCACCGCCCGCCTCGCCCGCCTGCTGGACGGCTGCGTCCGCCCCCGACGCCCCGGCTCCTGGCCACCTGACATCGGCTTCAGGATAAACACCTCCGGGTGACACAAGATTGATGCCTCCGTAAAGACTTCCCGGGGCGCACACAATGCCCCTTTTGTAGGCGTTTGAGCCTGAGTGCCGGGCTGGAACGGAGCCGCGTTACCGCCAGCACAGCCCCCCGCCCGCCCCCGGGAGTTCCGGAGTCAGGAGCGCAGACCGCCGAGGTGCCCTTGGCCTCCACGCTGGGCTGATCGCCAGGAAGGCTGCTGGGACCGAGCCCAGGCTGCAGCCCTGAGCTGGGGCACCCCGACCCCTCACGGGGGGCTCCCCAGGAAGGCACGGGCCCGATCCGCCACGAGCCTCCAACGGCCCGCTCACAGGTCGGACCATCTCTCCACTCGGCGGCCTGCTCACCCTGCCCGGGCAGGGAGGTGGGACCGTGCGCCTCCGTCCGGCGCGGGAAGTGTCTGGGACGCACATTTCACCTTGCAGACGGTCACAAAAGTCCCTGGCGGCAACCGCCCTCCGGGCAGGGCGGGCCGCCTGTCCCGCTCCTTACTATGGCCGCCGTGGGGTCATCACACAATGGCAGTGCGGTCGATGAGGGTGCAGCTGAAGCCCCCTCTCCACCCGCCCCTCAGAGACGCCCACGCTGGACTGCCACGACGTGGAGTCCCGTGACCTTAAATTAGCGGGACATTCGGCACAGCCACCATGTTGTACAAGCAGCTCCTCTCTCTGGTTCCAAAACATTTTCATTGCCCCGAAGTAAAACGCTCTTCTAGGAACTCTGGTGCCTTCCTTCTGGCCTTTATTTATTTACTTTTTTTCTATTTTAATATCGTTAATTGTCCCCTGGTGTTGTCACTTAGTAAACAAACTTATTTCATATCAACAGGGTTGCACACGGTAGCTTCGCCAACAGTCCCCGGTGTCATTGGCCGGTTCTGACAGTTCACAGAGCTGCTTTAGGATCTGGGGGCAGCGAGGGCCTTCTGTGGTGATGGACGTCCCCCGCCCCCCAAGTCCTTCCAGGACAGATGCTCCAGAGCAGGTGGGCAGACCGAAGCTAAGACCGGTGTGCAGGCTCTCGTCACCCTGTCACGGTTCTTCCTCTGCGCCCCATCGTCTCCGTCTTCTCGCCTCAGCCAGGGACGGGAGCCTCTGGTGACCTGCAAGGGACCTGCCCGGTCGCAGATGGAGCCGCAGAGGAGCCTCTGTCCGGGACACTGGGCCCAAGAGCTGCTGGCTCCGGAGGCCACACCTGGCGCCGGCGAAGAAGGTGCTGAGCCCGGAGAGGGAAGAGGCTCTTCCCGTTGGGAGGTCGGCGGTCCCTTGCCCACAGAGCCGCTCCAAACAGGTGTGGCATGAGGGAGGGCGCCCGGGCGTGGACCAGCGTGACCGCCGACGTCCCCGCCTGCTCCGAGCGCGGTTGTATGACCCGGCTTCACGGGCACGTCTGTCTGTCTGTCTGTCTCTGGAGCCTGTCAAGCTTGAAAGGCGTCCCCGCGAGCCCCGATGCCCCCTTCCATCCTTACACGCGCGTTAGAATGCGTCTCATTCCTCACGACTCCCGTCGGCGGCGTCCCCCGAACACGTGAGCTCAGGCCCCGCGACCCCGGCCCACGCTCATCAACCTCAGAGGTCTGCCAAACCCCGGGAATGCGCGAGGACGAGAATTGGGTTTTTGAAGGTTCTCAGGAGAGCTGCCGCAGCGGTCGTTAGTGCGTGGGTTCCGTCGTCCCAGCGCTCTTCCCGACCATCCCGTCTGAACCTGCCGCTGCCTAGACAACGAACACATCAACGCCATGAAACAGCCGTTTCAGACCTTCAGAGCCAAATACTTGCTTTTCTCCGAAAAAGAATTCAAACTCCATGGGGAGAAACGTGAGACCAATTAGTTAATTATGCAAGGAATCCCGGCGCACCAACCTCGAATAATAATGTGGCCTCATGTGTGGGCAGCATCCTAATGCTGCAAGCAAGTACTTTTCCATAAGTTACCCTCTTTGATCCCTGGGAGCGTGGGACTTCACTGCTGTGACCTTGCTCTAGGACTGTGACACCTCAGCTCTCCGGGGTGACTGTCACATTCTCTTCTGCAACAAATTAATTCCTCGTGAGGACTTGCAACCTCAGCTCATTCGATGCGTGACCTAGTGGAGAGAGAAAATTACACATAAATTTTTTTTTTTTAATTCTTGAAATCTGCCATTGGCTTTCCATTGCTTTGGGATCAACCCCCCCCCGCCCCCTCCCAATTTTAACATGGTCACCAAGGCGTGGCACGACTGGGCCATGGTCAACCTATCCTCAATCTCATTTCTTGATAATTTCCCTTGTCCCTCCTTCCCTCGGCCCAAACCGGCCTTCGTAAAGTCCTTGCGATGCATGATACTCGTCCCCTACCATCCTTCCACACACCCCTTTACCTGCTTGACACCTACTTCTTCAGGGGTCCCCTCCTCAGGGAAAGACCCCTCTCCTTCCTTGCCAGACATACCCATCTTCCAAGAACAATGTTCCTTTCCCCCAGGGGAGAGGCGAATCACCTGGCCCTCCACCTGCTTTCATAAGTGAAGTTTTCTGTGCACACCACCAGTCACTTGTGCACATATTGTCTACGGCTGCTCTCTTTTTTAAATGCATGTGTTTCCCAGCTTTACAGAGACATGATTGACAAATAAAAATGGTATAGATTTAGGTCGTACACACGCTGTTTTGATATCCGTGCACACTGGGGCATGACTACCACAGTCAAGCTCATTAACACCTCCACCACCTCACGTTGTCACGCCGCCGAGTTACTAATGGGAGTCTCCTGCTGCACAGCCCATCTCCAGCAGCTGATTCATCTTGGAGCTGGACGTTTGCACTCTCTGATTAACAGCCCCAGCCTGGCCATCCACCATTCTAACTCTCCCGTTACAACGAGTTCGACTATTTATTTTTTTGGATTCCGCATCTAAGTGAGAGCATGCGGGCTTTGTCTTGCGGTGTCCCGCTGATTTCACTCAGCGTCGTTCCCTGCAGGATTTCCTTCTTCTTAAAGGCTGAATAATATTACACTACGTGTATGTACATATCATGCCCCTCTGTGTACACACGCACACGCACGCACACACACGCACGAACATGCGCGCACACACACACACACAGAGGCACACACACACACACGTACGCACGCACACGCACGCACATGCACACGCACGCATGCACGCACACGCACACACACGCGCACACGCACACACATGTGTGCGCGCACACGCATGCACACACACATACCCGTACACACGCGCACGCACACATGTGCACGCACACAGGCACATGCATGCACACACACGCGCACGCGTGCACACACGCGCACATGCACACACACGTGCGCGCACACATGCATGTACACACATGCGCACATGCGCATGCATACAGAGGCACATACGCACACACACGCACATGCACAAACACGCACGCATGCACGCGCACACACCCGTACACGCACACACGTGCACGCACGCAGGCACATGCACGCACACGCACGCGCACACACACACGCGCAAACATGCACATGCACACGCACACACGCACGCATGCACACATGCACATGCACACACACGTACACACAGAGGCACACACGCACGCACACGCACACACGCACATGCGCAAACACGCACGCACACGCCGTATTTTATCTGTTCATCCGTCGGGGCCCACATAGGTGGCTTCCATGTCTTCGCTGCTACGAATCATGCTTTTGGCCATTTTCTCGCCGGCCCGGCTTCCAAGCGTTGACCTGGGTTTGCAGAGCTACACTCGTCGGTGAGATTAGGTGATGACGTGTCCCTTCTTCTAAACTGTGGGCTCAGTAAATACCATTGAGTGAAAGGAAACAAACTAATGGAAAAAGAGGAATTAAAAAGAGAGAGAGAGAGTGAAAGGGAGAGAGAAAGAGAACCAAGGAGCAGCGGTTGGGCCGTGTGGTGATGGGCCGCGACGCCGAAGGCCCCAATCGAGGGTGTGAAGTCCTCGTCCGGGTTCTCACTGTCCCTCAGTCAGAGCTTCAGGCTGCTTCTCCGAGCCTCGCACAGAGCTGCCAACGGCGTAGGCTGCGGCCAGGCCTGGGAAGAGACGCCCGCGGGGGTTCTGGCGTGAGCGCGGGGCCGCTGCTGCCCACCTGGTTGGGCCTGTTCTCAGGAGTTGACACGCCCGCCCCCCAGACCCCTCAGGGATTCAGCACCCCGTGTCCTCTGGGCCGTGATGTGCTGTGATGTGCTGGCTGTGATGTGCTGGCTGCTCCCTCTCTCACCTTCCGGAAAGACCGGGTCTTAGCTGTGGGTCTGTCGGTCGCCACACAGACCCCGCCGGAATTCCTGGCCACAGAACGCGAGATGGGGTGAGACGGCTCCTATTTTAAGTCTCTACGCTCTGGGCCTGGCTCGTTACGCAGCAGTGGCTCACTGGGACACGGCGTGACTGAGCTCATGACAAAAGGCTGTCTTGTTCATAGACACTTACAGGGCAAGTCTCCGAGATGGCCTCGCTGGGTCCCCTGGGCCGCTGTGGATTGGAAGGGCACACAGTGTCACGCCCGTTGTTCCAGACGAAGAAGTCACCGTGGGCAGGACCGACAGCGCGGCGGGAGCTACAAAGGTCCCCGAGCTTGTAGGGGTGGGGTGATGGGAGTCCTTTCCGCAAGCTCTCTTCCCCGGGCCAGGAGGGCCGAGGCTTCTGACCGTTTAAGGAGAACACCAGGGGCGTCTTACAGAGCTTCCGGAGACCAGACAGGACCACGTCCCTGGCGGTGGCTGCCAGGGAACGCTCCATGCGGAGAAGGAACGGCCTTAAGGGGCGGGGGTTCTGGTCCGGAAGGCGGAAAGGGTTGGCAGTGCAGCCCCAGGCTCCGCCTGACCTTCCCATCTCACCCCTGTCCCCCCAAACTCTGTCCTGCTAGGGGCCGGGACTCGGTGCACGTTTCCGTGTTGGGGTGCTGTGTGCGGGTGGGTGACGGGGCCGGGCCGTGAGGGCCAGCGGTTGGTGGTCTCTGCCCTCGGGGTGCGGAGCACATTCCGAACACAAGGACGATTTTGCAACACCACTTTGGAGCCTGAAGAAGAAAAACGGAAGAAACAGAGAGCTGGAGCCCCACGCACGGGGAGTTGGCCGCAACGCCAGCGTGGACGGTCAGCCTGAAACGGCCACTGGATTGGCCAGCCGGAGAGTGATCTGAACTGAAATGAATGAACCAGAACCGAAAGTCTCAATTTCCTTCCTGCGTTGGAGGAAAATGGGAAAATCCCGGGCCCCCGGGGCTGCAGTGGAAATAACCGTCTGCTCCCTTAGAGCGAAACCAATCCCGGGCCCGCGCACGCTGGGGTTCACGCCTCTCCGGTCCCCTCCCGTCACGGCCCGGCCCGTGGTCGTCACCCCCTCCCCCACTGTCACGGGGCAATTGCGTTTTAAGTCCCGTGAAGTGATTTTGGTATTTGGCTTTAAAAAATGGCTTCTTGGACCCAACATCAGCCTTTTCCATTCAAAGGAGCTGGGGGGGCACGCGGGGTGTCTGCCTCGACCTCCAAGCCATGCAGTCCTGTCCCCGTCGGGTAGGACCGCTCGGGGTGGGACCCAGACGTGCCGACCCGAGATTTGGGGTCTGCTCCCCGGCGGGTTAAAAATGCCTCATCCCCCAGCTGACTGTTGTGCAGGGGGGAGAGGGGGACAGACGCAGGGGTGAGGTCCCTGGGGAGGACAGGGTTGTGCAGACCCAGGGCGTTCAGGCAGGAGGAGTGCTGGGCGGCAGGCGTCACCACGCTGACCCCCTCCTGGAAGCCCCCAGTTGCGTGGGCCCCAAGCCGCAGAGGCTCCCTCTCTGCCTCTGAACTACCTTGGGGTGAGGGGTCAGAGGCGCCCCGAGAAACAGGCTCTGAAAACAGAACAGGACGGCAGAGATCCAGGGGCCTCCCGGGACCGTCTGAAGCCCTGGGAAAACCAATCGGGCTCCACGCCTTCAAACCTGGCCGGTTTTCTGAGCAGCAGGAACCCCCTGCACCCCAAGTGCTGGTTCTGGAGAGAACAGAGGCAGGCAAAGGCCGCTTCTGCCCATGAAACTAAAACCAGGGCTCCCAGGAAGGGTCTTTTGGGGGTGCTGTGGGGTGAGGCTGGCCATGTGCTCTTTTGGATGTCCTGTGAGGTTCCTGGGGTGGAGGATGGTGGCGCTCCGGTGGTGGGGGCAGCACTGTCCTGGCCATGCCCACCCCACGAGTGAGGAGTCCACAGCATGTGGGGGGACTCCTGCCTCACCCTCATCCCAGCGCTGGCCCCAGACCCCTCAGTACCTGGGATCCCAGGATCCCCTGCCCAGATGGCCCATGCCTGGGATGACCACCTCGCTGGGATGTGTGTCCCCAGCTGTGAGGGGTGGCCAAGAGGCAGCTTGAAGGGGCACGTGGAGGCTGGACGTGGGGGCTGGGGTCCACCTGAGCACGCAGGAGGCTCCTTGTGGTGCGGGGTGTATGGCGTGTACCTCCCACCCAGAACAGGCGTGGCAGGTCGGCGGGAACGCCCTTTCCTTGTGACATCAGTGAGCAAAACGAATCGACTCCCCGCCGGGGCCACCGCCTGTGGCGGGGGGGGCACGTTCTCGCCACGTCGTGCGCGTTTCCTCCCGGGACTCGGCTTTCCGCCCGAACCCCAAAGATGCACAGTGAGGGGAGCGCCGTGTGCACGTGGTCCCGGTGGGAGATGGGCCCCGCCGTGGACGGCGTCCTGCCCGGGGCCGCCCTGCCTGTGCCTGAGCCCCCAGGGGTGGCCCGGCCCCCCGGCCACCGAGGAGAGTGACGGTCGCGCCGTGTCGTCCGTCTCCTGAGCGCTGTGCAGCTCACGTTGACTTCAGGGTGTCGCGTCGTGCGCCGTGTTCTGGGTCTCTCGTCACGCGCTTGGTGACATTCTCGTGACCAGGAATGTGCCGTCGGCACTTAACCCTCATTCGCCTAACGGAGCCGGTGGCAGGTCGGCTTTCGTGCCCGTCGTTGCGCTGGCGAGCCGATGGCATCGCTGAGGCCTTCCCGTCCGTGCTGTGTGTGCGTGTGCTTGAGAACAATGTCCTCAGGGTGAACGCTACACCAGGAGCTGGTGTCGTCTGACGCCTCAGTGATGTCCCCTGAGGTCTTCCGTGCGTAACAGTGTTTAAAGACTGAGTGTGACTAGGACTGGGGTCGCTGGGTCTGCAGACAGGAGGCGACGCCGTGAGGGCCGGCAGCTGCCCTGCGCGGTGCCCGCCACACTCTGTCCCTGGCTCATGAAGGACAACCCTCTGGAAGTGCCGCCGGGCCTGTCGCCCTCCACGGTGGCGCCCAGGAACCCCGCGTGGAGCTCCGTGCGTTTCCGTGTTCTCTGTCCTCCCCCGGGGTGTCCTCAGATGGGGCTGTAGTGTTTTGTGGGCGATCGCTGAGCAAGCGGTGCCTCGGGCGTGGTGCCCACTTACTGTGCCCAGCTCCGGGTCCAGGGGGCACCTGGATCTCAGTCTCCAGCGAGAGAGAGGTGAGTCCTACAGGGGACGTCGGGCAGCTTGTGGGATAGAGGGGTGTACTGGGGGAGAGATGGTGCGCGCATCTGGGGGGGCTGTCTCTCTGTGTATACGTGTGTAGGGGGCGTCCTGCGAGCCCTCTTCACAACGAGTCACTAAAATCAAGGATCAGGTCATTTCTGGAGGTGGCCTTCCAGGGACCATCTCATCCTCTTCCTCATTTACGAGCTGAGTTCCAGAGAGAGGAAGTGACTGTCCATTGTCACCCCTGCGGCCGACCCCACGGCTCCTGACCGCCAGCCCTGAGAGAGCCCCCAGGACCCTTCACTCCGCGTCCACAGGTGAGGAGAGACGCTGACGTGGCAGCATCTCAGGGCAACGATCAATAAACTTACCCCCCGGGGTAAGAACACACGCCGCATCGGGCTGCACTCGTAGGGGCCTAAACCACGTCAGCAAATGCCGTTTTGGACTCTAATCCTTCTGTGTGTTGAGTCCCTCTTGGGCTCTTCCTGGCGGTCACTGCCGGTGGCACTCGCACCCCTAGTGGCCACAAGGTACTGGTCCGAGCTCTAGGGCTTTAAAGAGAGCAAGTGCCTCGGTCTCCACATTGTCATCAACATTTGTGGCTTCTCATCAGCTGCTATGGAGGCGCATGGCCACCCCTGAACCAGTCACGGTGGTCCGGGGTCTCTGGGTCCCTGCTGCCTGCAGGAGCCCCTTCCGAACACATCGATGAGAGTTAGGCAGGGAACGTGTCCCCAGCGGGAAACTGAGCTTCTCCAGATGCCGGCAGCAAGTCCACAGACGTCTGCGGGATGAGCAAACCCTATTATGTTAAAATTAGGGTAATCAGGACTCCCAAATGTGCCAAAACCTGGGGTACCCCATGCTTTGTTCATCAGTACTTCTGCATCAGCCATGGCCTCACTTTTTGTAGGTCCACGGGGTCGATCTCATGTCTCCACATTCTTTGAAATTTATAAAACATTTTTACATCCAGGGTGGAGTCCAAGGTAAAAAAAAAGATTTGCTTGTTTAATTAAATCAACTACTTAATACTCTAAAGCTTTGTGATGATATAAAGTGCAAGTTTTATATATAGGGCACAAGAGGTTTTAATAGCCTCAACTTGTGTTCCAAATTAAAACAATGTCAAATTCTTTAGTAATTCTAGCAGGGGGGAAAAAAAAGCAAAGCAAAGCAAGAAAACCCCTCTTATTTCCAAATCACTACCAGTGGAATTTTAAAAATTATTTACACACTTAGCCGTGAGTCCCTTTATACATGACAGGCTTGGCAGGACAGCCCGAAGCCGTAATTTAAAACAGAGGCTGGAGTGCATGGAAGGAACGCCTCCCCGCCCCCACTTTTCCAAACAAATGGACCAACAGGTCCACAAAAGAGGGGCGTTTTCCTAAGGCAGGGCTGTAACTGTGGGAGCGGGCAGCCTGCGGACACCGTAGGGGGTGACCCACCGCGCCGTCTGTGGGGTCACGGTGGCTCGTCACGGGCGGGTCCCATCGAATGCGGCTCGAACGCCAGGTGCCTACATGGGATTACGAGTGTCTTCTGGCTCTTTGTTTCCGTTGGCGAGCCACTACCTACTGAGCTCGATGCTGAGTTGTGTTCTCAAGTACCAGGAGGCTCCGTTCTCTGCCCGCCGACGTGGACATCCCCAAGGCGACGGAGAATGTGTCTCTGGGGCAGGGGGGTAGGTCACAGCGTGCCCCTCGGAAACAGGGGGGGTCGTTGCCGAGTGGTTGCATGCACTTGGGTTACACAGCAAAGGCCGTGCCAGCAGGGCCGAGGTGGGCTCCAATCCCGAAGCCCCGAAAATGCTCGAAACCGCGTCCCCTGACCCACGTGGCCCCTTTGCCCACCCAGCTGGCCCAAAGTGCCGGGGGGGGGGGGGGGAGGGGGGCTACCATCCCCCAACAGAAGCCCCCGGCCCATGAGTTGGGGTGTCTCCATTGCCGCTCCCCGCTGCTCCTCAGGGGGCCTGGTCCTTCTTGCCAAACAAGCCTTACTTTGGAAGAATTGCGGACTTCCAGAGCAGCTGCAGAACGGCACAGAGTCCCCGCGACCCTTCGCCCCGCGTCCCTGCTGCTGAAACCTCACACTGGCCCAGCACAGCGATGAGGACGCGGAAACCGGCGCCGCTAGGACCCTGTCGAGCGGCAAGCCTCATCCGGGTCTCATGGGGCTCTCCACGCAGGCTCCAGCATGGACACCGTGCGAGCGGCCGTCTCTCCGGGCTCCGGGCCGGTTTCTGCAGCCGCTGGGGCGTCCGCCTGCGGGGCCACTCCCGGGCGTTGGCCTCACGGCAGTTCTGGACTCACGTGGAACTTAGGAACGTTTGATTTTGTTCTGTTCCTGTTTATTTAAATGTATTTAGGTTTCTATCCCTCCTGAGTTGTGTCGCATGGATTAATCGGAACGCTGCTGTAAGGAGGCGCCGTCCGATCAGGCGGGATAATTCTGGCACCGCAGCCCGGAAGTTTCCTCGTGGGGTTGAGCTCCACGGCCCCCAGGGTGGCTGGCGTGCCATGACAGATTCGTCACCGGCTCCTCCCCTTTCCTGCCTCACCTCCCACTCCGCAGAGCCGCGGCCTGCACCTTCCAGAGGGCGTCTCTACTCTCAGGTGCGGCCGGGGTCCGCTTCTAGGAGAGCCCAAAAGTGGCCTCTCCCACGGTGGCAGCATGCGCTCCGCTCGCTGGACAGGGCAGGTGCGACGACAGGACACCGGGGGGAGCTGTGGCGAGTGGAGCAGCGACACAGTGGGAGCCGCTGGGGTAGAATCCTACGACCCGAGCGAGGCCCTGGGCTCCGCTGATACTCCAGCAGTGACTCTCGTCTCCGAATAACCTGGGCAGCTCCCCTTTCCCTTGCATGCTGCCCCACTGAGTGCAACCTAACAGATGACATTGCAGAGTCTTTGGAGGACACCCACGGAATGTTCCGGAGAAGCACACTCCTTTTCTGCACAGGCAGGTGGCAGCCTGAATTCAGCTTCGCGCAGCAGCCCTGGGCTCCTGCACAGCTGGATGCGTGGGCCGGCTGCTGAAGGACCGCAGGTGTCTGGCAGGGACTCGCCGGTGGGCAGGCAGAGGGGCCGCCTCTGCTCCAGTCAGGGCAGGCGGGTGGCTGACAAAAACAAGCTGAGCGGAGCCCAGTGGTGGCAGTGACACCTTGGCAGCCAGCTGGAGGGTCGGTGGATTTAACAGACTTTGGCATCAGGCCTGCCGTCAGACGTTCAGAGACACGTGGTGTCTTCACCTTTGGTGTCGAGAGACCCGGGGTGGGGACAGCAAATGCGCCAAGTGCCATGGTGCTGTTTCCCTCGGCGTGTCGACATGGGTGAGACTGAGTCGAGAGTCCCCTCCTGCGCAGCGAGCTCACTGGGACTGGGTAAGGACGTAGGCAGCTCATTAGGAAGGGGTCCCAGGGACGCACGTAAGACGGCAGCTGGCACCGACTGCCCCGTGACCTGTCACTAACTTTGCCATTTAGACATCATTCTAACCTAAAAACTACTAACGAGGGGAAAAAGACATTTATTTTTTCAACTTTAGTTCCAGAAAACCAGAGATGGAAGGAATGTGAGAAAACCAAGCTGGGTTCCACCTAGCACCCCATTCTCAGAGCCGCACGTAAGCTGGGCCCCGATGAACACAGACCTCCCCAGGGCACCCCGGGGGGGGCTGCCCAACCCCAGGGCTCCCAGGGACCCCCGTGTCCACGCTTCACTCCCTAAGTGACAGGCGCGGTCCAGGCGCCCCAGGCTGCTTGGGACCCCGGCCCCACTGCCTGCCACCTGTTTCCCAGCGCTGCTGGCACGTTTCTCTCCCCTCCAATAAAGTTCCTTTTGTGCGGCTGTGAACCCCCAAACGCGGGGCCCGTGTGCAGAGCAAACAAACCTGCCAGAGGCAGACAGAACTTTCCGGAGTTCCTGGCTCCTCCCGAGTGGGGTGATGAGTGCCATATGTCACCGTTTACAAAATGACTTTCCTTTCGGCTTCTCACGGGGAAATTTTCCGAGGGAAGTCTGGGGGAGATCCATGATGCTCCTGAATGATTTAACAGCGAATGCTGACCCGAACCCCCCAGTTGCCTCCGGGGGTCAACTAGGGGTTGGCAGGTGCCCGTCCGCAGGACAGCGGACCGACCTGCATGAGCAAGTTTCCTGTCAAGAGGGACGGAGAAAAGGCCCCTTTCCAGCCTGGGGCAAAGGTTTTAAGTCCATCGCATGTGAGCTACAGCGTTGCCAACGAGCCAAGTGTAGGTCACTCAGGGTCGTCCGCCTTCCACGGCCGATTGTGCAGGCAGAAGCAGAGGGGTGAGCGCTGTTTGCTTCATCGTGGAAGAGTCACACTTTACAACCACCGGGGTACACGCAGCGCTGGTTACAGGAAAATGCAGGGCCCCGCCAGGCAGGCCACCTGACGGCCACCCCACTTTGGTTCCCACCTCTGGCTCTTGCTATGTTTTCGCTCCGCTTCTATTTCTGGCATTTTCCTTCGGTTCTTGTGCGGTTGAAGAAGTCCTTCCCATGGTTGACTTTAACCCTTCCTTCCCACCCTGGGCCTCTCTCCATAGGTAACTGCTTTTAGGACATCTGTGGGGTAGACCCCGAGCAGTGGGGCTGAGGGTCGGAGGAACCTAGCTGCATTTTGACTGGGTGGGGGCTTTGAATTGAGCATGGCAGCGAACTTCACTCTGCCTGTTGCCTTGGGAGTGTCCTTTACAGTGCTGGCAGTAGGCGGGTCCTCTCAACAAAGAAAACAATCCCAATGTGAAAGGACAGCCTACTTGGAATGGAAGAACATACTTGCAAACCACCGATCTGAGGAAGGGCTGATGTCCAAAACACATGGGAAATTCCTATAGCTCAATAGCAAAACAACCCAAACAACGACGACTAAAACCACAACCAAACCAACCCCACTCCCCACCACCTGCTCACTGCCCCAAAACCTGATTTACACATGGGCAAAAGACTCGAACAGACATTTTTCCAAAGAAGACATGCAAATGGCCAACAGGTCCATGAAAAGATGCTCAACACCACTGCTCTCAGGGAAATGCAAATCAAACCACAATGAGACCATCTCACATCTGTTAGGATGTCTATTATTACGAAACAAACGTAGGCAAGACGTGGAGGAAAGGGAACCTCGTGCCCTGCTAGTGGGAATGTAAACTGGTGCAGCTCCTCAAAAACTGCAAATGGAATGCTGTAGGAGCCAGCGATGCCACGTCTGGGTACCTACCTGGATGAATTAAACATCAAGGTCCTGAGGAGATGCCTGTACTCCTGTGTTCACGGCAGCGCTATTCACAATAGCCAAGACATGGAAGCAGCCGAAACGTCCACCCACAGAGGAATGGACAAAGGAAATGTGACATAGGCGATGGAATGTTACTCAGCCTTAAAAAGGTAGGACAATCGCCAACACGGCCGAACCTGGAGGACACGACGCTAAGTGCAAGAAGCCAGACACGGGACAAGCACTGCATGCTCCCACAGGTACGATGAATGGAAAAGGGTCAGATTCAGAATGGTGGTTGCTGGGACTAGGGGAGGGGAAACGGGAAGGAGCCGGTGAAGCGGTACAAAGCCTCGATGATGCAGGGTGAGTAAGTCCTAGAGGTCTCTACACCACAGTACGGGCAGCCCGCAGCACTGCTGTGTGCCTGCACGTTTGCTAACGGGGAGAGCGTGTGCGAAGTGTCCTGATCACACCCGCAAATAGGGACAGGTAAGTGGGCGGGGGGAACTCTTGCAGGGGGCCGTGTTTGTGGCGTAGAGGGTGGCGATGGTTGCACCGGTTTATCGCCACGCTCCTCGAGTCATGGACATTGAATATATTCAGCTTAAAAAAAACCAAACCAAAACAGGCAGGCCTTCATCTCCTGCCTTCCCTGGGCTGCTGGGAGTTGAGCATGAGCCAGTGGAAGATGGATTTTATTCCAGGAGGTGGATTTTATTGTGGGTCTAAGGTTCGAATGCTGTCGGCCACCTGGAATTCATGGAGTGACGGCTCTCGCTGCTGCTGCTTCTGCAGCGCGGGCTGTTGTGATTATTTAGCACGTGGAGAGCTGATGTACCTCACTTCTCGTCTGTGCTGCGTTTGGATCGTGCTGACTCGGGACGAGGGCAGCTGGTTTTCTCTTCCTTCTTCCCGTTTCCTCCCAAGCCCGCCCTTCTCTGGACCAACCCTGGACATTAGCCAGAAGTTGGACGTCATTGTCGTCCTGTTCAGTCTTGTGTCCTCACCACCTGCTCTTTTGGGTATACCCAGATGCCCCCAGTGCGCTCACCCCAAACTCCCACCCCCAAGGCCCACTGAGAAGCCCTGGTCTGTAGCAGGGCTTTGCAAACGTCATAAATCATCTCAGCGCATTTTATCATTCCTACCCATTACCCTCCCCACAGAGGTCGGGTCAGAATCGGTAAGGCCAGGAGGCTGACCCTCAGAATTTGGTCTTGACATTGAGCCAGGTTTGGGAAGCCCCCTGCCATGCCAGAAATGAACCCTTTCCTTACGGAACCTGAGTGAGCAGGCGGGGAGGGAGGGGCCCAAGGTGGCCGGAGGGCCTGTGGGTAGGCACGAGCTGCCTCCCAGGCAGCAGACGGGCATTTTGGTGTTTGACCAGCAGGAGGAATGGCAGACTGACTCTCAGCTTCACAGATGTATCACTGAAACACAGGTTTCACAGAACGATGCTCACCTGTCCTCCTGTGACACCTGGACGTCTTCTGTTTTATTCTATTTTGTTCTATTCCATCCCTTCATTAAAATAAAAATAGCTGACCCAGACCTTCTACATCGATTTCATAACCTACTACTTGCTGCTGGCCCACAGTTTGAAACAGGGCTCGAGTCTGGCAGTTCTCAAACATCCTCCTGTCTAAGGACTCCCTGGGAGGCATTTTACAAGGTAGACTCCCACCCTTTCTTGAGTCGTGTTGTCCTATGATCTGATTTGAAGCCAGCACTAGAGTGGGACATTGGGACATGTTGACTGGCTTACACCCATCAGACGCTACCCTAGAGGAAGGGATGAAGACAGTCCTACATGAGCCCCTGCTATTCTGATGGCCTCTGGGAGGGGCAAGGAACCAACCACTGCACCTCCATGTGCTGAGACCACACCTTTTTAATAATTACAGCTTTGTAATATGTTTTAACATCACTGTTGTTTCACACAATTCCATGGCTTTTCACTTTAGATGAATTTGAGAATCAGCTTTTCAAGTAATATTAGAAACCCTCTTGGGCGTTTGCTTGGAATTGTATGGAAGTTCCAGATGAAAGTGGGGGTGAAATCAACACCTTTACAGGTTGAGGCTTCTTACCCAAAGAACGAGATAACTCCTACTGTCTAGGAGTTATCTCCTAACTGTCTAGTAGGGCTTGCTCATGTTCTCCAATAAGGATTTATAGTTATCACATAGGTCTTGGGCATTTCTTGTAACTCCATGGCTCAGTGTTTTCTAGGTTTTGTTGTTAATACGGATGGATCTTTATATCCTAGACACTGTGACTGAGTCTGCTACAAAGGAAAGTTACTGGTGTTT
Organism: Lyroderma lyra; assembly: GCA_004026885.1. Lineage (NCBI taxonomy): Eukaryota > Metazoa > Chordata > Mammalia > Chiroptera > Megadermatidae > Lyroderma > Lyroderma lyra. The sequence goes on from PVJL010003105.1 coordinate 165,585, forward strand.
GTATTTTTATCTTGTATCTGGCCACCCTGCTAAACCTCCTGTTCCTAATGATGCTCCCTCAGCTGGTTCTCCTGCTGGGGACTCTGCCTCCCTCTCCCTTCCCCCTCAGAGGCTCTGCAATTGGCTCACTCTCTCTTGGGCGTCCTAAGTCATTTCTTAACCTCCTCTTAGAGCTTGTTTGTCTTTATTCCCCTGCTCCATCCCCTGCCAGAGCCCCTTTAGTCCATGAGTCGAAATATTCCATCTCTTCAGGTGTAGTGTGTAGCATGAAGCGGCATTTCCCTTACTGTATAAAATTCTTTGTGGGTTGCAATCAAGGGTTATTATTTACAAGCTGCCAGACTTTAGGGTAATAATTGCTCTCATACTTGGCATCCAGTTTAACTGCCTAATTGGGCCAGTGGAAATACCACCGTGTTTCTGGGAGAGAAAATCTTTCAGGGGTGGGGGAGGGTGTGATTTGGCCCTCCTTGGCTCCAATAAATGTTTTTCTGCCACCACTTTTGGAGATAGGAAAGCAAGTATTATATTTCCCCCCGAACTTGGTTAGATTCTTTTTTAATTGCATATTTTACGCCCTGCAACAGGTCAGATAGCATAGAAATAGGTTGTTCATTGCAGCCGTGCAAATAACACAGAAATACAAAGAATATGTTCATAACCCCGCTAAACCCTCACCCCTCTGTCCCCTCCCCCACACCCCAGGTAACAAACAGTAACAGTTTGGTGTGTGTCCTTCTATGCCATACTCTGTGTCTGCACGTATGGACATATTTATTGGTTTTTAGGTTTTAAAACCAACAAGAGTCTACTATTCACATGACAACCTGTTGTCGTTTTTAAAAAATAAACTTCTAATTTTAGAACAACTTGAAATTTACAGAGAAGTTGCCAAGATAGCACAGAGACTTCCCACATGGCTCTCATGCAGTTTCCCACCTTGAACGGTTGTCCAAACCAAGAAACCAGCCCTGGTACCTTGCAGTTACTTCTCTGCCCTTCATCCAGATGTCACCACCTTCCCCCCAATGTCTTTCTGCTGTTCCAGGACCTGAATGGGACACGACATGGCATTCAGTGGTCACGTATCCTTAGTCTCCTCCAGTCCAAGACAGTTCCTTAGTCCTTTTATGTCTCTCATGACTTTGACACTTTGGAAGAACACAGGCCAATGATTTTGTAGACTGCCCCTTAGTTTGGCTTTGTCTGCTGTATTTCTCTTGCTTAGATGGGGCAAGAGGTTTGGGGGTGTGGGGGAGCACAGAGGCGAAGTGCCATTTCCATGACGTCATACCATCAGTAACTGCTGTCAGCGTGCTACTGACGATGTCTACCTTCATCACATGCCGGCTGTTTTTAACTTGATACATCAACACGCTGCCTCTTCCGGTCAGCACACTGCTCTAGTACAGTCTTTTTTTAACAGCTGTGTAATATCTCACAGTGTCAGTGAAAAATGGTGCATTCAGGTCTCCCAGTCCTGACAGAAACATGAAAATGTGAAAACTTTCAACTCAATACCTGGATAAGAGCAATTCTCAATGTACATGTTGAACTATGATGGCCCCCCTGTGTTCACTGTGGGCAAGAGTTAAAGTTGGGGGACCCAGTGCAGGGAGAGGTGCCAGAGGATAGAGGGGGGCCTTCAGGGAGGGAAGGGTGAGTCACCAGAGGCCAACGGAAGCAAGTGGGGAAGCCATCAAAAAGTGGGCAAAGGAGTGTGAGAATGATCGGGCCACGACGATGACGTTAGCACAGATGAGGGAATGACACTGTAAGAGACGGAGCCAGGAGAGTCAGGTGGGGCCGAGGGGGACCATGGGAAAACTCTGGGAAGAACCACATTTGAGTCCCGCTGGACCCAGGCATCTTGGTTCAAGGGGCAAATGAAGAAGGAATCCCTGGGAGTCAGGAGGCCTCCGTGTACCATGCCCGAGGGCAGGTGCCAGCTCGGCCATCCTGTTGGCCCAGTCATGTTCCGGTCCCGGCGGGTGGAGGGGGTTCCTGCAGAAGTGATGAATCCAGATATTTTCCAAAAGTTCTTTGTTTCGTGTGGGGGGCTAGGGTTCCCCCTTCCCCTTCTACCAATGAAAGCCATCTGACCCCACCTCCCACTCCCCACCTTAGGAAATCTGGACTCTCCGTTGCAGGATGGCTTGTCATGGAGATGTCAGCGTGCTCATACTTCCTGGACAGAGTCACCCAGCTTTTGAAAATGAGAAGTTCAAGGTCACTGCCGTTTTCTCTCTCTCTCCTGACGAACGAGCTGCGTTGGATGTTGGTGGCCAGGAACGGCCCACGTGGTGGCTGCAGCCCGACTTTCTTGCTTCTCCACCTGGCCCCACCCCTCGCGTCCCAAGCAGACGAAACCAGATCCCGCCCCCGACACAGCGAAATTTCAAATCAGGAACACAGGAGGCTTCATCTGAAGTGGGGTGACCAGATGTCCCGTTTCAAGTGGGGCAGAAAACAACGGTCCTGTCCCGTTTCAAATGGGACATCTGGTCAGCCTAGTCTCACTAGGCTAACTTCAAGGGGTCAGTGGGCTGACCAGACGTCCCGTTTGAACAAGGACAGCCTCTTCCAAGGACATGGGGTCAGCCTGTGTAAAAGGTCACCGATGTCAGAGCGAGCACTGCCCGTCCAGCCGTGTCCCCGCTGCCCGGAGGGCGCAGCCTCCTTCAGGCCCCGTGGCTGCGTTGCGCGCTCACACGCTCCTTGCGTGGGAGCCTCCTGGGTGGACACGCCGTCAGCTGGCCTTGCCGACACGCAGGCCTGTGTCTCGGCGGTGCTGCCCGGCCGTTTCCCGGCCCTGGCTCCACAGGCCCCCAGCCGTGACGAGTAACACCCTCATCTCTCCGAGGCATCCGACGGGGCTGCTCCGCCCACGGCAGAGGGACTTAGTCCAGACAGTTGTCATAGCAGTGCCAGCGTGCACAGAGTGTCACCGCTCACTTCCGCTGCTGTCCTTTTTGATGAGAACGTGATGACTACGAGGCCGGCATGACTCGTTCTCTTCTTCTTCGCTGAGGTAAATTCATCTAACGTCAAATTAACCCCCGGTAAACGGAGCAATTCAGGGGCGTTCGGTGCACTCTGAATGTTGTCCAGCCACCACTTCCGTCTAGCTCTAATGCATTTTCAGGTCCCCAAAGAGAGCCCATACTCATTAAATGGTCGGCGCCCTGCCCCCAGCCCCCAGCCCCCAGCCCCCACCGGTCTGCTTTACGGCTCCTTGAATTGGCCTCGCGCACGTTTCCCACGAACGGGATCG